>JAOTQR010081241.1:0-39975 GCA_025774065.1 Solanum ossicruentum | reverse complement strand
GGGCTTCTAGTTAGCCTATTGACCAATTAAGTCCCAAACTTTTCTATTTTAATCCAATTAAGGACTTCCGACTTCAATTTAATTTTTACCCGCCAAATTCACTTGATTTCATACTCCCGCATCATAAGTTAGTTAAATTTAAAATATACCTCAATCACAACAATTTTTTCCGAATGATCAATTGACATCCATTAAGCTATTTACGGGGTCTAACACCTAAATACTTCCTAATGACCTAAACCCTATTCTTAATATTCAAATTCACTCCTCATATTTGAAAACTCTCTCAAACATTTCTCTAAGAACTTTTGTGGATTGGGAGCTTGGAAATCAAGAAAATATCATTTCTTCTTCATACTTCTCTTGGAAATTTTTCATTGCCAAGGTATGTGGGTTTTGATTCTTGGTTACTTCTAATCAAGGATACCCAAATCTTTTCTATCATGACCCAAGCCTAGGGCCTAGACGTGACATGGCGAATAGGGAACCTGAAGGAACCCCAAACAAGCATCTTAACTTATCGTTACACATCATCAGTCGTGGAAGCATATATAAGACATAAAGAGTAAGAATAGGGGCAAGGGGAAAAACTTGCATAATATCATAATCAAGGGACAAGAGTCAAACTCATATCACAGATACATAATATGTCCAACAAGCACCTCTAATACATAGATAAGAGCGCGGGCCAAGACAAAGCAACCGGAATAACCCTCATAGTCAAAATAGAACATAAAGAAGAGTGTCTCAATACATAATAAGAGAAACATAGACTAAGATCCCCGAAGTGGAGGACTCACCAACTAGCTTGAAGAGTACCAAGATAGCCAAGTGGAGGAGGAGGATGATCAACTTGGCCTTTTGTTCTTACATGGTGTTATCATGTAGGCAAGAGTATGCGTCAGTACGTTTGAATGTACTAAGTATGTAGGATGCAATGCAACAAAAGATAGGCACCATAATCAAAATGCATATCAATAGGCAATAGACATAATATAACAATATGATATGTATGATCAATGCATAAGCAAATCATGCTTAAGTAACCCATGCTCATATAGGATATCATATGTGTAGGAGAGACCAAGCTAGCTTTCCAAAGTACAAACCCCTTGCTAGGTTATGATGATGCCACCCCATCAATACGGCGGTGATGTATGAACCGCTCACTGGATTGATGAGTACAAACCCCCATCTAGGTTGATGATGATGCCACCCCATTACCCTGGTGGTGAAGTACAAACCTCTGACTAGGTTGATGAGTAAAAACCCCCATCTAGGTTATTCGAGCTCTTGGTCCCCCTGGATTGGGTATAGTCTAATGCAATATTTTATATAGATTTCATCATATACATAGGCTCATTACATCATTCATATCATATCTCCTGCTTTGGACCTTCAATTCCTCAAGAAACCACATCCAGACATTTTATCAAACATTTAGAGAGTGTATCGTGCTAGTATAAAACCATGAAATATAGAGATGTAATCATGCAAGAAAATCCATTGTACAACCATCAATTAACACTTTGCAACCCTCTCAAAAAATATACATCAAAACCCCTTATCAAATCTTACATTAGCTCTAAGATTTATTGCTCAAAACATAGCAAAACAATCAGAACTTTTCACAGCTTTGACATAGTTCATAGATATGTTCATACTAGTAAATCAAATTGTAAAATCAACTTTAACTCATGCAAATTGAGTAAAAAGAACATTAGGGAACCATGGGTGGAAGGACCCAATGGGTGAAACCCACATACCTTAGCTTTGAGGAAGCTCTTGATGAAGATTGAAAATGGAGGCTTGAAGCTTTGAAGGAAATCCTTAGTTCCGGATGAGGGTTTTGAGACTTGAATTTGGGAGTAAAAAATATGGCTATGTGTTTGAGAGGTTATTGGGGAATGTTTATGATGATATGACGGTAAAATATGACTAAGTATTAATAAGTTTGGGAACACTTAGGTCCAAGATCTAAAAGTCTTGGAACGAGATAAAAAAAGTAGGCAAAAAAATTTATAGGAGCACACCCTTGGAGCGTTGCGCTAGGGGTGCGGATTGTCTCTAGAAGTCGCATTGTTGTGATTTTTAATTTTTTCTATGATTGCTCTTAAATCGGGTTAGACCCTTTTCCCCCTAATTTTGACCCCCTGAACAAGAGTCAGATTTTTGATATTGCGTACAAATTTTGAGGTATATTGAATTTAAAATTTTGGGCATTCCGAGGCACATTTTTGCGCACTTTTTGGGGTTGTTTCAATATCTCCCCTTGGGAATATTTATCCCCGAATGTAAAAGAGATGTACCGCACAAGAGTAATCATGAACAAATCAACCACAACAAAAATGCAACATTACATTTGAACACCATTTTGAAAACCTTAACATAAATGTAAAATCATCATAAATTTGTTTACATAAACATAAATGCATATGAATGACATAGGGGCTGAACATAAGACTTGAAATCACATAGAGGTCTTAGAGTTAGTACCTTAGGCTTAAGTGAAGTGGAAGAGATAAGGATATCGCTTTTGCATATCCGCTTTGGCCTCTCAAGTAGCACTTTCAATTTGTTGGTTCCTCCAAAGGACCTTAATGGATGCCACCTCCTTGTTCCTCAATCTTTTCACTTGCCTATCAAAAATTTGAACCGGAACCTCCTCATAAGTCAAGTTATCCTCATCAACACCCACAACATCAAGAGGCACAATAATATTCGGGTCACGACACATTCTCAACATAGAGACATGGAACACCGGATGAACCAAATTCATTTCACTAGGCAACTTCAACCTTGCCAACCCTATTTATCACCTCCTAAGGACCAACATGTCTTGGAATCAACTTCTACTTTTTACCAAAATAGACCACACCTTTCATTGGAGAAACTTTCAAATAGACCCAATCACCACTTTGAATTCAAGATCTCTTCTTCTCACATCGACATCGGATTTTTGACGACTTTGGGCTATTTTTAACCTTTCCCTAATCATCCTAACATTCTCAAGAGCCTCCACAACTAGATTTGGTCCCAATAAAGCTACCTCTCCAACTTCAAACCAACCAACCGATGATCTACAATATCTCTCATAAAGAGGCTCAAAAGGAGCCATATCGATGCTAGAGCGATAGCTATTGTTGTATGCAAATGCAATCAAAGGAAGAAGGTCATCCCAACTACCCTTGAGCTCCAAGACACAAGCCCTAACCATATCCTCAAGTGTTTGAATGGCTCTTTCAGCTTGGCCATCCGTTTGAGTGTGAAAGGCTGTACTAAGGTGAACTTTTGTACCAAGACCCTTTGAAAAGACCTCCAAAAGTGTGATGTGAATTGTGCACCACGATCCGGTATGATGAACAAAGGAACCATATGTAACCTCACAAACTCATGGATATAAAACCTTGCATACTTTTCAACCCCATATGTGGTCTTTACTGGTAGAAAGTGAGCCAATTTCATCATCCTATCATCCACAACCCAAATAGAATCAAAACCTTTTCTAGTCTTGGGCAACCCAATCACAAAATACATATTAATCACCTCTTACTTCCAAGTGGGAATCAATATGTCTTGGGTTAGGCCACCCAGCCTTTGATGTTTGGCTATGACTTGTTGACAACTATATGGCAACTAGAAATGAATTTGGCAATGTCCCTCTTTATGACTTTCCACCAATGCACATCCCTCAAGTCTCTATACATCTTGGTGGAACTGGGGTGGACAGAATAAGAAGAATTATAGGCCTCATCACTGATCTTCTCCCTCAAACCATCAACACAAGGCACACACAATTTAACTTGTTACCTAAGGGCCCCACCTCCCCCTTAGCAAAAAACCTCTACTTTGCCCTCTTTAACCAAGGCCTTCAATTCAAGCAAGGAGGAGTCAAGATCTTGTTTTGCTATCACCTCATCAACCAGTGAAGACTTAAACCCATCAATGACAATAACACCCTCATTACTAACCTCTTCAAACCTAATCCCCTGTCTAGCCAATTGATGTACCTCCCTAGCCATTTCTTTATCACCACCATCAACATGGGCTAGGCTACCCAAAGACAGCCTACTCAAAGCATCCACCACCACATTGGCCTTACCCAGATGATAGTACACACTTATATCATAGTCTTTAAGAAGTTCTAACCATCTCCTTTGCCTTAAGTTGAGATCTTTTGAGTGAAGACATATTAGAGGCTCTTATGATCGGTCAACACATCCACATGCACCCCATAAAAGTAGTGATGTCAAATCTTTAATGCAAGCACAATGATGGCTAACTCTAGATCATAGGTCGGGTAGATCCTTTCATGTACCTTGAGTTGTCTAGAAACATAAGCTATGACATTACCATTTTGTAATAATACACAACCCAAACCAACTCGGGAAGCATCATAATACAACACACATCCCACAAACCCATCTGGTAGTGACAATACAGGAGCAGACACAAGCTTGTATTTCAATGTTTGGAAGCTCCTATCACACTCATCGGTGCACACAAGCTTAACCTTCTTTTGAGTCAATTTTTTCATAGAGGAAGCAATGGAGGAGAACCCATTTACAAATCTTCTATAATAACCTGTTAGGCCCAAGAAGCTCCTAATATCCGATGGGGTCAATGGTCTAGGCCAATTCCTGATCATATCAGTTTTCTTAAGATCCATTTTAATACCATCCCCCGACACGTCATGAACCAAGAATGCAACCTCCTTCAACTAAAACTCACACTTTTCATATTTAGCATCCAATTTATCTTCCCTTAATCTTTGCAACACAACCCTCAAATGCCCCATATGCTCCTCCCTACTATATGAATAGATAAATATATCATCAATGAAGACCACAATAAAGGAATCAAGGTAGGGTTTGAAGACCCTATTCATTAGGTCCATGAAGATGGATGGTGTATTGGTTAACCCAAATGACATCACAACAAACTCATAATGCCCATATCTAGTCCGGAAAGCCATCTTGGGAATATCACATTCCCTCACCCTCACTTTATGATACCTGAACGGAAGGTCAATCTTAGAGAAAAAGCAAGCCTATTGCAATTGGTCAAACAAGTCATTAATCATTGGAAGAGGATACCTATTCTTTATAATGACCCTATTGAGTTGTCGATAGTCAATGCACATTCTAAGTGGCCCATCCTTGTTCTTCACAAACAATACTGGAGCACCCCAAGTTGATTGGCTAGGCCTAATAAACTCCTTCTCCAACAAATATTTCAGTTGTTCCTTTGACTCCTTCAACTCCACCGGGGCCATACGGTAAGGGGGAATGAAGATAGGTTGAGTATCAGGGAGGAGGTCTATAACAAAATCTATTTTCCTTTTGGGAGAAACACTGGGAAGGTCATTTGGGAAGATATCAAGAAACCCATTTACAACTGGAACCGACTCTATGGAAGGGACTTTAGACTCGACATCTTTAACCATCACTAGATTGTAAAGAAACCCTTTAGAGATCAACTTAAGGGCTTTAGTGCAAGAATGAATCTACCCTTGACCACCATATCTTGACTTTCCCTCTCAAGGACAAGTTCATTAGGGAATTGAAACTTGACACTACAGGTTCTATAATTAATAGAAGCATAGTAGGCATGAAACTGAATCTATCCCAAGAATGACATCAAAATCTACCATGTCTAATTCAACAAGATCACAAGGCAACAACTTATACAAAATACAAATAGAATAACTTCTATAAACTTTACTAGTAATAATAGAGGCACCAATAGTAGTAGAAACTTCATATGACTCATGCAATAACTCGGGGTCAACATGGAACTTTTGGGCAACAAAAGAAAGAGTGGCACCCGGATCTATCAAAGCATATACATCAAAATCAAAGATTTTTCAACATACCGATAACAACATCGTGAACCTCACCAACCCCTTGCCTCTCATGAATAGCATAAAATTGATTATACCTTGGGGCACGACCTTGAGGAACACCTCTACCCAATAGAACCGCATTTGCATCCCGACCTTGCCATGGTTTCTTGGACAATCCACCCTTTTGTGACCAAGCTCCAAATAATCAAAGTATGCATTAGAACCCTTCGAACATGAGCACCTATGACTCTTCCCACATGTAGGACACACATCAATGGGAGCCAGACCACCAACACCTTGAGTCCTAGGGAAGTCATTGGCAAACCCCCTATTAATATCATGATGAGACCCTTAGCCTTGATGGAACTTGACACCCCTTTGGAACTTACCCCTAAGACGGGCCCTCTTGGCCTCATGTCCTCTCCTCTTCCTCAAATTATCATCCTTCATTTGCTCAGCATAAGTCATCAACTGAGATAAGTCCCTACACTAATTAGCAAAGCAAATCGATATTCCTCACTCTCCAAGTCAGAGAATCCCACCATAAACTTGTTCATCCTAGATCTTAGATAGGCCACTAAATGAAGAGCATACTTGAAAGTTAATTAAACTTGAGGGAATACTCCCTCATACTCATAGCACCTTGTTTTAAGTTCATAAACTCCACCAACTTAGCTTCCCTAAACTCAAGAGGGAAGAACCGATTAAGGAAAGCCAATTTGAATTCCTCCCAAAGCACCAAATTACTAATTCCCTTCTCTCCCTTCCATTGGTCATACCATATTTTGGCTACCCATTTGAGTTGTTATGCCGCCAACTCCACCTTTTCATTTGGTCATACACCCATGATATTCAGGATCTGATAGACCTCATCAACGAACTCTTGTGGATGTTAATCCTCCTTTGGCCCATAGAAAACTAGAGGATTCATCCTCATGAAGTCCCTTACCCTTGCTCCCAAGGTAGTAGCATGAGGGGCTTAGGCCCCTTGATTGACTTGGTTGGCCACAACTTGGGCAAGCATAGTGAGAGCAACCTGGAGCTCACCACTTGTAGGTTGCTCCTCCGGAGTTTGGCCCCTTCTTCCTCTAGTATTTAGCATGATATAGCATAGCAAAGAACAATTGTTAGGGTGTAACAACTCACTACAACTCTATAGCACGACTTAGAACATGAAGAAGGGAAACATTTCCTAAAATGTCTCATAGCCTCCTATTAATAGTCATGGCATGCTTTATAACTACGAAAAGGACTCTAATCGACGTGGTGTTTTGGACTCTGAGGATCTATCAACCTAGTGCTCCGATATGAAGTTTGTCACGACCCAAGCCTAGGGCCTAGACATGACACAGCGAATGGGGAACTCGAAGGAACCCCAAATAAGCCTCCTAACTTATTATTACGTATCAACGATCGCGGAAGCATATAAAAGACATAAAATTAAAGAATAAGGGAAAAGGGGAAAAACTTGCATAATATCACAATCAAGGGACAAGAGTCAAACTTATATCATAGAAACATAATAAGTCCAACAAGCACCTCTAATACATAAATAAGAGCGGGGGCCAAGATAAAGCAACCAGGCTCACTCTCATAGTCAAAATAGAACATAAAGAAAAGTATTTCAATACATAATAAGAGCAACATAGACTAAGGTCCCCGAAGTGTAGGACTCACCAACTAGCTTGAGGAGTAACAAGCTAACCATGTGGAGGATGATGATGATCAAGTTGGGCTTCGATTCCTACATAGTGATATCATGTTGGCAAGAGTATACATTAGTACATTTGAATGTACTAAGTATGTAGGATGCAATGCAACAAGAGATAGGAATCATAATCAAAATGTGTATCAATAGGCAATATACATAATATAACAATATGACATGCATGATCAATGTAAAGTAAAACATGCTAAAGTAGCCCATGCTCATATAGGATATCATATGTGTAGAAGAGAGAAAGCTAGCTTTCCAAAGTACAACCCCCTTGGTAGGTTGGTGATGATGCCACCTCATTATTAGGGTGGTGAGGTACGAACACCTCACTAGGTTGATGAGTACAAACGTCCATCTAGGTTGATGATTACACCACCCCACCACCCTAGTGGTGAAGTATAAACCTCTCACTAGGTTGATGAGTACAAACCCCTATCTAGGTTATCCAGGCTCTTGGTCCCCCCAGATTGGGCAAGGCCTAATGCAACATTTTATATAGAATTTGTCATATACATAGGCTCATTTGATCATCATAACATCATTCATATCATATCTCATGCTCTGGACCTTTAATTCCTTAAGAAACCACATCCGTACATTTTACCAAACACTTAGATGGTGTGTAATGCTAGTATAAAAAAACCTGAAATATAGAGATGAAATCATGCAAGAAAATCCAATTGTAAAACCATAAATAAATACCTTGGAAATCCCTCAAGCATTATACATCAAAACTCCTCATCAAATTTTACATTAGCTCTAAGATTTATAGCTCAAAACATAGCAAAACAGTCACAACTGTACATAGCTTTAACTCATAGACATGTTCATACTAGTAAAGCCAATTGTAAAATCATGTAAATTGAGTAAACAGGAGATTAGGGCACCATAGGTGGAAAGAGCTAATGGTTGAAAACCCACATACCTTAGCTTTGAGGAAGCTCTTTATGAAGATTGAAAATGGAGACTTGAAGCTTGAAGGAAATTCTTAGTCCCGGATAAGGGTTTTGAGACTTGAATTTGGGAGTGCAAAATATGGGTAAGTTTTTGAGAGGATATTGGGAAATGTTTAGGATGATATGATATGAAAAAGTATAGGTAAAAAGACATTTGGAAACACTTAGGCCCAAGACCCAAAAGTCTTCGACCGAGATAGAAAAACTGGACACAAAAATTTATTGGAGCGCGCCAGGGGTGCGTATCGTCTTTGGAAATCGTATTTTTGTGATTTTTAAATTTTGCTACGGTTGCTATTAAATTAGGGTTAGACCATTTTGTCCCTAATTTTGACCATTTGAACAAGAATATGAAGTTGGATTTTCTATGTCGCACACTAATTTTGAGATATATGAAATTTAAAATTTTAGGCATTTCGAGGCACATTTTGGGCACTTTTTTGGGTCGCTTCATTTTCAAGCACTTTCAAGAATTTTAGCTCATTTGAAATATGAGTTTTCATTATTATGATTATTTAAATTCAATTAAAGTGTGGATTGTACTTTATTTTTGATTTTAAGTTACTTTAAGCCCTATTATGATTGTTTATATTGAATTTATAAAGATATGAATGTCCATCTCCCCTTCAAAGCTTGAATTATGCATGGATAGTCTATATTATGTTTCGAAATCTGAATTTACTTAAGGTTTTACTTGAATCTTATAATGGATTGCTGAATTAAGTTTGAATCTATATTACCCATGCCTTCCTCATCTCATTCATAGCATGTACATTCATTCACATGGGATTTTATGAAAAATTATGAAGTAGGCTCGGCCCAATTATGTTTATGTATATGATTTTGATAAGATATTGGTTATGACAAGAATGTGATCACATAAACGTCTATGATTATGGATCTTTGAGCATTTTAGGTGGTTGCACCATCTTGTATATGAATAGGCTATTCCTATGCATGAGAATTATGACTATGACCTATGATTTAACATTCGAGCCTAAAAAGAATTATTGCGAATGATGTTTGGATTTTAAGACTAAGAATGTCTTATAATTTTTTGATAAGACTTGCATCTCTTTTGAAAATATATATATGTATACGTATAAGTATTCTAGTGGGATGATGACTTAACATTAATGGGTTGGGGGCATTAGGTCTATCCCAAGGGCCCTCTCCCTTTCCTTGAACTATGTGCCTAACATAAGTTATGCGAATCCTATACGAAATGGGGGTGCTCGTAAGGTAAAGTATAGTTTACCTTTGGCAAGTTGAACACTTCTTTATCGATGAGGGGATTTCATTGGGATTCTAAGTAATAGCTTGCTTGGTATTACTCTTGTCACTTGAGGTCACATCCAGCTATATATATGAGCATCAACGTACTTCATGTATCATGAATTTCATGGAATATTGTTATGCTACTCTTCTTTGAATATATGACTGTTCCTATATTATGTGCCCTTGTCATCTAACATTGAAATATAGGTTTGGTAAGTCATAAGCATTGCATCCCGCATACTTAGTATATTGAAACTCACTAACCATACTTTTGCCTACATGATCTCACCATGTAGGGACCGAGGAGTACATTCATCCACCCTACGACGCATAGCTCAGATCTCAAGTTGTGCTTGGTTTGGTGAGTCCTATCTTCCAAGAACAAATCACCCTTCCTTCTACCTATGGAGTTTTATATATTTTAATTACTTTGAGGGTGATCCTGAGGTATGTCTTGGCCCCTAATCTATCTTATGTTAGAGGTATTGTTGGACATCTTGTAAACTCCATTACGATAATATGCTATGTCCTATGATTGGAGATTATGTTATGAATGGATCACCTATTGGTTATTGATGAGTGAAATGGATGTGAGTCTTATGATATGGTTATATATGTGATGTGAAAGATCCTAAGTCGCGAATTGTCGCATAGAGTGAGTCATACCTACCTGCCCCTTAGTATTTATGTGCTATGTGCTTCATGAATTCATGTTACTCCTATTCTTGGTGATATCATCATAGCGTAAGTCCTATTCTCCCGTCCCTTAGAATTATGTATTTATAATTCGAATGCGCTTCTGAACCAATGATGTGAATATGAATACTACAAGGCTTGTTTTTGGACTCTCGGGTTTCTGTTTTTCATGTCACTCCTAGACCCTCGGTCCATGTCATGACAAGCTTGAATCTTCCTATCTTATTTAATGATCTTGGACTAGCAAAAGGTCTTTCGATTATAATTTCTTCTGCTATATTTCTCTACAAGGTATTAGAGACATAGACATATATTGGCTTGTGGGTTTATTTCAAGATCGGCTTGGTGGTTGATTCAACTTCTTTGGCCAATTTTGATTTTGGCGGTCATGTTAATGGACTGGGAATGGAGTTGTTGAATCAGTCCAATTACAAGGTATGGAAGACATATATGGAATCATACCTTCTTGGCAAGGATTTGTGAGAAGTCGTTAAAGGGAATAACACAAATTCTCCTGATGACGGATAAGAGAATATTGGTACATACAAGAAGTGGAAGAAGATTAATGCAAAGGTGGAGTTCATCCTGAAGCGGTCAATCTCCTAATACTTATTTGATCATATTATAAGGTGTAAATCATCTAATGAAATATGGAAGACTCTCGATCAACTATTCAACAAGAAGAATGAAGCTCATATACAAATATTAGAGAATGAATTGGCTAACACCATTCAAGATAATCTTTCTATCGCCGAGTTTTTTTTGAAGATTAAGAACTTATGTTCTGAGATATGGTTGTTAAATTTGGGGGAGGCTATCTTTGAAACATGAATGAGAAGACTTATCATTCGTTGTTTGAAGCCTGAATATGTTCCATTTGTGACATCAATTCAAGGATGGGTTCAAGAACCATCCTTGCAAGAATTTGAGAATTTGTTCTCATTGTAGGAGTTATTAGCCAAACAGTTGGCTAGTGCATATGTTAATGGAGAAGAAGGAAATTCTCTTGTAGCCAACAAGGGGAATTTTAAAGAAAAAGCAAGAGATACGTTGCACAATGAGTTCGTAGGTGGTTCAAGCTCACCTGGAAGGAAGGAAGAGCCTTTTAAACATAATAATAAGAAGCTTCATAGATGCTATCGATGTGGTAAAATAGGTCACATAAAAATATTGTCGAACCAAGGAAAGTAATATAGCTTAACCTGAGAAAGCTATTGAAGAAGAAGACAACTCGGGAAAGTACTTTTTGGTTGAGGCTCGAGAAATAGATGCCATGATTTCTATCAACCTTGATAGAGAGAATTTAAAATATAATGCAGTCGATCACGTGAAGAAGCAAGATAGTGATGTCATCAATATAAAGAAAGAAACTTCCGAAGTTATTCATATTGGTGACATGGTAGCTTTTATCAAAGAAGTCAAAGAAGTAGATTCTGATAAGCTTTACCAAGAAAGTATTGAGGGAGATGTATTAGAAGTTGAAGTTTCTAATCAATCATCAGCCATATCAAGGTCAATCATTCGCTTAGATCAAACATTGGAAACAAATAAAGAAGATGAAGATATAACAGATGAAGAACTTGTCCTTAAAGGCCAATTTTTCTACAGAGCAAGAGACGACATAATTTTCAAAAGCTTTGAAGCTGATAAACTGATTATTGAAGAGATAAAAATAGAATTCGATGGTGGATCATTTTATTATGATGTCAAGGCTTCGTAGAAAATTGATGGTTGGATCATTAGAATTAATAGTGATAAATCATATTTGTATCATGGTGTATACTCAAAGAGGAGGCTTTTACACTATTGAACTTTGGAATTTCAAACTTTTCCATCATAGGTTTGTTTCTGGAGAATGCAACAGTCGCGGAGCTTAGAGATTGGGGGAGTCCAAGAACTTGACAAGGAGATAATTCATACGGATCAGTTGTCAATGAAGAATCTTCATCATTTGAAGAACCAAGAGGATACCAAAAGAAGTTATTGAGAATTTCACCAAGATGTGGCTCAAAGCTTCCTTTGAGTTCTTCCACGACAAGTGCGGGGTAGTTTCCAAAAAATCACTTTAAGGGGGAATGTTAAAAATAAAGATGGTTTTTTGAAGGTACCAAGATCTTATATATTTAGTAAACCTTTCTAAAATTTTGTATTGCAATGAAACAACCCAAAAAAAGTGCCCAAAAATGTGCCTCAGAAGTGCCAAAATCGTAATTTCCATATATCTCAAAATTCGTGCGGGATATTGCAAATTCGAATTCATATTCTTGTTCAAGGGGTCAAATTGAGTGGAAAATGAGTTTAACCACAATTTAAGAGAAACTCCAGCAAAATTTAAGAATCACACAAATGCGATTTCCAGAGATGATTAGCGCTCCTGGTGCGACGCGCCAAGGGTGCGCTTCTATGTATTTTTTTGGCCAGTTTTCTATCTCGGTCCAAGACTTTTGGGTCTTGGGCCTAAGTGTTCCAATACATGAAAATGCCTATACTTTTGCCTTATTTCACCCTCATATCATTCAAGACATTCCCAAATACTATATCAAATACTTAGACAATATTTCATCTCCAAATTTCAAGTCTCAAAACCTCATCCGAATCTTAAGGTTCTCATTCAAGCTTCAAGTCCCCATCTCCAATCTTCTTCAAGGATTCTCCAAACTCAATGTATGTGGGTTTCTTTTATGGGTTCCTTACACCCATGATACCCAAGCTTTGTTTACCCAAAATTGCATAATTCAGAGTTGATTTACTCATGGATTTACTTATTATGAATTTCACTGCACACTTTATGGGGTTTCATGAAATTACAGTTGTTTTAGCATGTTTTGAGTTATGAATCTAAAATCTATTGTGAGATGTGATGAAGGGCTTTGATGTATATGGCTTGAGAGTGGTACCAAGTATCTACATTGAGTTTTTTAGCATGATTTTACTCTTGAATTGCATGGTTTTACACTAACACCACACACCCGCTAAATGTTTGATAAAATGTCCGGGTTATGATTTCTTGAGGAATTGAAGGTCCAATGCATATCTTATGAGTTTAATTACTATCTAATGATGAAAAGAATGTATGTATATGATATTATCTCTATAGTGTTGGGAATTGACCAAACCTCACTTGGGGTGTTGTAGGCCCGGGTAACCTTATAGAGGGGTTTGTACCTCGATCGCCTCACTCGGGAGGTGGTAGGCCCATGCAGCCACATCGAGATGTTTGTAACTTGATAACTACATTAGGGGGTTTGTACTCCATCAACCATGTTGGTAGGTTCGTACCTCATCAACCATATTGGGGTGTTTGTACCTCATCAACCTATTGAGAGGTTCGTACCTCATTCGCCTCTCCAAGGGGGTTGTAGGCCTTGGACATGAACTAATAATGGTATTTTCTTACACATGTTTTATGTTCTATATAAGCATGGGTTTACTTCAAGCATTACTCATACATGCCATATTGCCATATTGTTTTATGCTTACCTATTGCCTATGTTATGCATTTTGCCTATGTTGCTTATCACTTGGTGCATTGCATCCTACATACTTAGTACATTTAAACATACTAACGCATACTCTATGCCTACATGATGTCACCATGTAGGAACCAAAGCCTCACGTGATCATCCTCTGCCATATGGCTAGTACAACTTCTCTGAAGCTCTTTGGTGAGTCCTCCATTTCGGGGATGATGTTTATGATTTCATACTATGTTCCAAGATTATTTTCTTTTATGTATATGTTGACTATGAGGGTGAGCCCAGTCGCTTGTCTTTGCCCCTGCAATTATCTAAGTTTTAGAGGTGTTGTTGGACATGTTTTGTATTATGCTTTGAGCTTTGACTCTCTCTTCACTTTTGATGCTTATGGTATGGAAGTTGTCCCTTATCCATGTTGACCCTATTTACTATCTCTTGTTGTAATTTATTACTTTCGTGATCAAGGCTGTGTAATGATATGTTAAGAGGCTTGCTTGGGGTCCCTTCGGGTTCCCCATGTACCGTGTCACGTATAGGCCCTAGGCTTGGGTCCTGACAAACTTGGTATTAGAGAAATAGGTTGTAAATGGTCCTCAACATATAATACACCATATTGATTAGAGTCTTGTTCATGGTTGTGTTGTGCACCACAACTTTGAGCTAGAGGCTATGAGGCATTTGGGAAATATTTCCCTTCTCTTACTCTATGTCATGCTATAGAAGTTGAGGTAAGGTTTTTCTCCTAGTGATTGTCCTTTGCTATGCTAGGTCATGCCTAACACGAGAGGAAGAAGAGCCAACACACTCGAGGAGCAACCGACTAATGGAGAGATTCGGGATTCTCTCACTTTGCTTGCACAAATTGTGGCTAATCAAGCAAACCAAGGGGCCTAAGCCCCTCATGCTCCTACACCAATATCTCAGGTGAGAGAATTCATGAGGGTGAATCCCCCGAAATTCTATGGGTCAAAGGTGAGTGAGGACCCTCAAGAGTTCATTGATGAGGTCTACAGGATTTTGGCTATCATGGGTGTAAGGTCTGAGGATAAGGTGGAGTTGATGGCCTACCAACTCAAAGGGATAAAACAAATACGGCAAATCAATGGAAGGAGGATAATGGGACCATGTGGTGCTTTGGGAGGAGTTCAAGGCGTCTTTTCTTAATCATTTCTTCCCTCTTGAGCTTAGGGAAGCCAAATTAGTGGAATTTATGAATTTGAGACAAGGGTCTATGAGTTTGAGGGAGTATGCCCTCAAGTTCAACCAACTTTCAATATGCTCCACACTTGGAGGCCAACTCAAGATCTAGGATGAATAACTTTGTGATGAGTGTTCCTGACTTGGTGAGTGAGGAGTGCTAGTCCACTATGTTGATTAGTAACATAGATTTGTCCTGTTTGATGACCTATCCCAAACAAATGGAGGAGGAGAAATTGAGGAATAGAAGGGGTCAAGAGGCCAAGAGGACCTATTTTGAGGGACAGTTCCATAGTTGAAAGGGTGGTTGGTTCCATCAAAGCCAAGGGTCTTCTCATGCATTTCATATGAGGGTTGCCAATGATGTTCAGAGAGCCCAAGGTGTTGGGGGTGTGGATCCTAATGGTGGATGTCCAAAATATGGTAAGGCTCATAGTGGCCCATGCTTGAGGGATACTAATATGTGTTATGGGTGTGGAGAAGTTGGACATAAGATGTTGGATTGCCCTCGACATTGCATAGGTTCATCAAAAAATTGCTAAATGTAGTTCCTTTGGGGAGAGTTGGCCGACAAAATGGTGCCCCAAGAACTATTGGTTTTACACTTTACATGGGAGGCAAGGGGTTGACGAGGTGCCTGACGTTGTTACGGGTATGTTAAAAATCTTTGATTTTAATGTGTATGTATTGATTGATCGGGTGCTACTCTTTCTTTTGTTGCCTCCTTTGTTGGAAAAAAGTTCCATGTTAAACCCGAATTGTTGTGTGAGTCATATGAGGTGTCTATTCCTATTGGTGCATCTATTTGTCCTAGAAAGGTCTATAGGAATTGTCTCGTTTACATTTGGCATAAAATATTGCCTTGTGATCTTGTTGAGTTGGATATGGTTGATTTTGATGTCATTTTTGGGATGGATTGGTTGCATGTATACTATGTCTCTATCGATTGTAGAATCCACAGGTTCAAATTACAATTCCCAAATGAACCCGTCCTTGAGTGGGAGAGTCATGATGTGGTAGTCAAGGGTAGGTTCAACTCTTGCATTAAAGCCCGTAAGTTGATTTCAAAGGGGTGTCTTTACCATCTTATTAGGGTTACAGATGTGGAGTCCAAAGTCCTTCCTATAGATTCGATTCTGGCTGTAAATAAGTTTCTTGATGTCTTTCCAAATGACCTCCCAAGTGTTCCTCCCAAAAGGGAGACAGATTTTGGTATAGTCCTCCTCCCCAATGCTCAACCCATTTCTAATCCTCCTTACCGTATGTCCTCGATGGAGTTAAAGGAGTTGAAGGAGCAATTGAGGGGCTTGTTAGAGAAGGGTTTTATTAGGCCTAGCCAATCACCTTGGGGTGCACCGGTGTTGTTTGTGAAGAAGTAGGATGGGTCACTTAGGATGCGTATTGACTATCGGCAACTTAATAGGTCACCATCTAGAATAGGTATCCTCTTCCAAGGATTGATGATTTCTTTGACCAATTGCAAGGGGCTAGCTACTTCTCTATAATTGATCTTCGATCTGGGTGTCATCAATGAAGGTGAGGGAATGTGATCTTCCTAAAACAACCTTCCTAAAACTGAAGTTGATCAATGCATCGACTATCTTTATGGATCTTATGAATAGGATCTTTTAAACCCTACCTTGATTCATTTGTTGTGGTCTTCATTGATGATATTTTGATTTAGTCTCATAGTGAGGAGGAGCATGTTGCTTATTTGAGGATAGTGTTGCAAAGGTTGAGGAAAGAGAAGTTGTATGCTAAATATGAGAAATGTGAATTTTGGTTGAAAGAAGTTGCCTTTCTAGGTCATGGTGGTGTCGGGGAATGGTATTAAGGTAGATCCTAAAAAGATGGATGTGATTAGAAATTGGTCTAGACCATTGACCCTGTCAGATATTAGAAGCTTCTTGGGCTTAGCGGGTACTGCCAGAGATTTTGGAATGGGTTCTCTTCAACTGCTTCTCCTATGACAAAATTGACCGAAAAGAAGGCTATATTTGTGTGGACCAATGGTATGAAAAGAGCTTCCAGTCCTTGAAGGATAAGCTTGTGTCCGCTCCTATATTGTCACTACCAGAAGGGATAGAGGGGTTTGTGGTGTATTGTGATGCTTCTAGAGTTGGTTTAGGTTGTGTTCTAATGCAAAGCAGGAAGGTCATAGCCTATGCTTCTAGACAATGGTAAATGCATGAAAAGAACTACTCTACCCATTATCTTGAGTTAGCCGCTGTGGTCTTTGCTATGAAAATTTAGCATCACTATTTATATGGGGTGCATATTGATGTGTTCACCGATCATAATAGCCTCTAATATGTCTTCACCCAAAAAGATCTCAACTTGAGCCAAAGAAGGTAGTTAATACTTCTTAAGGATTATGATATGAGTGTGCATTATCATCCCGGTAAAGCTAATGTGGTGGCGGATGCTTTGAGTAGGGTGTCTATGGGTAGCCTAGCGCATGTTGATGATGGTGGCATAAAGGTAGGTAAGGAGGTCCATCGGTTGGATAGACTGGGAGTTAGGTTTGAAGGAATTGATAATGGTGGTGTTGTTGTTTTTGATGGTTCTAAATATTCATATTTTGAGGAGGTGAAAGCTAAGAAAGATCTTAACCCCGCTTTGTTGGAATTGAAGGCATTGGTAAAAGATGGTAAGGTGGAGGTCTTCTCCTTAGGGGGAGGTGGTGCCTTTAGGTACCAAGGCAGGTTGTGTGTGCCTTGTGTTGATAGCTTGAAGGAAAAGATTCTTGATGAGGCTCATGGTTCTTCTTATTCTACTCACCCTGGGTCTATTAAGATGTATAGGGATTTGAGAGAGGTGTATTAGTGGGGACACATGAAGAGGGACATTGCTAAATTTGTTTTCGGTTGCCATAGTTGCTAATAAGTCAAAGCCGAACATCAAAGGCTAGGTAGCCTAACCCAAGATATAGAGATTCCTACTTGGAAGTGGGAAGAGATTAATATGGATTTTGAGTTTAGGTTGCCCAAGACAAGAAAGGGTTTTGATTCCATATGGGTTGTGGTTGATAGGATGGAAAAAACTGATCAATTTCTATCGGTTAAGACTACATATAGGGCTAAAGATTATGCTTGGCTGTACATTCATGACTTGGTGAGGTCGCACGGGATTCCTTTGTCCATTATATCGGATCATGGTGCACAATTCGTTTCACACTTTTGGAGGTCCTTACAAAGAGGTCCTTGAACCCAAGTAAAGCTTAGTACGGGCTTTCACCCTCAAATGGATGGCCACGATGAATATACTATGCAAACACTTGAGGACATGCTTAGGGCTTGTGTATTGGAGCTTAACAATAGTTGGGATGATCATCTTTCCATTGATTGAGTTTGCATATAACAATAGCTATCATTCTAGTATTGGTATGACTCCTTTTGAGGCTCTCTATCGTTGACGTTGTAGATCACCGGTTGGGTGTTTTGAGGTTGGAGAGGTGGGTTTATTGGGTCCATATTATGGATGCTATGAAGAAGGTAAGGATGATTAGAAAAAGGTTGAAAATAGCCCAAAGTTTCCATAAGTCTTATGCCGATATGAGGAAAAAGGATCTTGAATTCAAGGTTGGTGATTTGGTTTATTTGAAGGTGTCACCCATGAAAGGTGTGGTCTATTTTGGTAAGAATATGTGGGTTTTTATAGGGTGATGAGAAGGATTGGTAAGGTGGCCTACGAGTTGGATTTTCCTAGAGAAATGGAATTGGTTCTCTAGTCTTTCATGTGTCTATATTGAGGAAGTGTGTGGGTGATCCCAATGCTATTGTGCCTCTTGATGTTGTGGGGGAACTTGAAGGCAACTTGAAATATGAAGAAGTTCCAATAGAGATCTTGGATAGATAAGTGAAGAGATTGAGAAACAAGGATGTTGCTTTCGTTAAGGTCTTTTGGAAGAACTAACAAGTCGAAAGTACTACTTGGGAGGCCGAAACGGATATGCAAAAGAGATACCCTTATCTTTTCCATTCTACTCAAGCCTAAGGTACTAATTCAAAGTCTTCTATGTGATTTCAAGTATCATATTCTACCCCCTAAGTCATTTACATGCATTCATGTTTATATTGTCAAGTTCGTGATGATTTTACACTTATGTTAAGATTTTTAAAATGATGTTTTGAGTGTGTTGATAGATTCATGTTGGGGTTGACCTCTTTATGAATACTCTTCTCATGTATATCTCTTTGAAACTCCGCGACGAATGTTCCCAAAGGGGGAGATATTGAAATGACCCCGAAATATGCCAAGCATGCGCTTTTGTGTATTTATGTGGCCAATTTTCTGTCTCAGTCCAAGACTTTTGGGTCTTGGGCCTAAGTGTTCCCGTGCGTGAAAATGCCTATACTTAGCCTTATTTCACCCTCATATCATTCAAGACATACCTAAATACTCTCTCAAACACTTAGACAATATTTGATCTCCAAATTTTATGTCTCAAAAACTCATCTGAATCTTAAAGGTCTCATTCAAGCTTGAACTCTCTAAAATGACCCCAAAATTGCCCGAAAATATGTCTCGAAAATGGCCGAAATCATAATTTTCATATATCTAAAAATTCATTTGTTATTTCAAAACTCTGACTTCATATTCTTGTTCAGAGGGTCAAACTTAGGGAGAAAAGGGCCTAACCCCCATTTAAGAGCGAAAGATTAGCAATTATGAAATTTCAAGAACGCGATTTCCTGAGAGCAAAGTGCGCCGCTTCCGCAACGCGCAGAGTTGTTATTTGTAACTTATTTTCGCAACTTGGTCCAAGACTAAGTCTTGGACCTAACTATTCCCAAACATGAAAAAGCCTATACTTAACCATTTTTCACCCTCATATCATTCTAAACATTCTCCAATACTAACTCAAACACTTAGCAATATTCTCACTCCTAAATACAAGTCTCAAAACCTCTTTCAGATCTAAGTATTTCCTTCAAGGTTCTTCTTCAAGCTTTAAGTCTCCACCTCCAGTCTCCACCAAGTTCATCTCCAAGCTAAGTTATGTGGGTTTCATTCATGGGTTCCTTTCACCCATGATGTCCAAGCTTCCTTTTCTTACAAATTGCATGATTTAAAGGTGATTTATTCATGGGTCTTGATTATTATGAAAATCACTGCACACTATGTTTAAGCATATGAAATTGTGACTGTTTTATCATATTTTAAGCTATGAATCTATGATCTATTACAAGAATTTGTGAAGGGTTTTGATGTTTATTGCTTGAGGGTGTTATCAAGTATCTACTGAAGCTTTTACATTGAATATACTAGCAAGATTTTACTCTTGAATCGCATGGCATTACACTAGTACTACACATCCTCTAAGTATTTGATAAAATGTCCGGATATGGTTTCTTGATGAATTGACAGTCCAAAGCATGAGATATGATATGAATTACTATATGATGATTAAACAAGCTTGTGCATATGATATATTCAATATAAAGTGTTCCATTAGACCATCCCGATCCGGGTAACCTAGTTGAGGGCTTAGTATCTCAAACACCAGGGTGGTAGGTGTGATTGCCACTAACCTAGTTGAGGGGTTTGTACCTCAAACTCCAGGGTAGTAGGTGAAATTACCACTAACATAGTTGAGGAGTTTGTTCCTCAGACACCAGGGTGATGGGTGAGATCATCATCAACCTACCAAGGGGTTTGTACTTTGGAAATCTAGCTTGATCTTTTCTATACATATGATATCCTATATAAACATGAGTTACTAAGCATGTTTTACTTAAGCATTGATCATACATGCCATATTGTTATATTATGCCTATTACCTATTGTTATGCATTTTGATCATGATGCCTATCTCTTGTAGCATTGCATACTACATACGTAGTACCTTCAAACATACTAACACATACTTTTGCCTACATTGTATTACTATGTAGGAATCAGAACCCAAGTTGATCATCCTCTTCCTCCACGTGGCTAGTTCGGTACTACTTAAACTAGTTGGTGAGTCCTTCCATTTCGGGGATGGTTATCTATATTTCTCTTATTATGTATTAAGACACTCTTCTTTATGTTCTATTTTGACTTTGAGGGTGAGCCCGGTTGCTTTGTCTTGGCCCCTACTCTTATCTATGTAGTAGAGGTGTTGTTAGACATGTTATGTATCTATGATATGAGCTTTGACTCTTTGTCTCTTGATTATGATATTATGCAAGCTTTCTCCTTAGTCCCTTGACCTATTCTTACCCTTTATGTCATTTGTTTGCTTCCGTGACCAATGATTTATAATGATAAGTTAAGAGGCTTGTTTGGGGTTTTTTCGGGTTTCCCATTCGCCGTGTCACGTCTAGGTCCTATGTTTGGGTCATGAAAAATTTAGTATCAGAGCGCTAGGATGATAGATCCTCGGAGTCTAACACACCGCGTCGATCAGAGTCCTATTCATGGTTGTGAAGCGCGCCATGACTATGAATAGGAGGCTATGAGATATTTTAGGAAATGTTTCCCTTCTTCATGTTCTATGTCATGTTGTAGAGTTGTGGTAAGTTTTTCCCCTAACAATTGTTCTTTGCTATGCTAGATCATGCCCAACACTCGAGGAAGAAGGGCCCAAACTCCTGAGGTGCAACCTACCAATGGTGAACTGTGGGATGCTCTGACTATGCTTGCTCAAGTTGTGGCCAACCAAGTAAACCAAGGTGCCCAAGCCCCTCATTCTATTACCCAAGGAGCTAGGGTAAGGGACTTCATGAGGATGAATCCTTTGGTGTTCTATGGGTCAAAGGAGATGAAAATCCACAAGAGTTCATTGATGAGGTCTACAAGATCTTGAATATCATGGGTGTTGGGCCGAATGAAAAGGTGGAGTTTGGCGGAAAAGGGGTAGCCCAAATATGGTATGATCAATTGAAAGGGGGAGAAGGGAAATGGTAATGTGGTGCTTTGGGAGGAGTTCAAATTAGCTTTCCTTAATCAGTTCTTCCCTCTTAAGCTTAGGGAGGCTAAATTGGTGGAGTTTATGAACTTGAAACAAGGATCTAGAGTGCAAGGGAGTATGTCCTCAAATTCAACCAACTTTCAAAGTATGCTCCTCATATGGTGACCGATCCTAGATCTAGGATGAATAAGTTCATGATGGGGGTCTCCGACTTGGTGAGTGAACAATGCCGGTCCGCCATGCTAATTAGTGACATGGACTTATCTCGGTTGATGACCTATGCTGAGCAAATGGAGGAGGAGAAATTGAGGAAGAGAAGGAGTCATAAGGCCAAGAGGGCCCATTTTGAAGGTAGGTTCCAAAGGGGTGGTCGGTTCCATCAAGGCCAAGGTTCTTCTCATGCTACTAATAGGGGGCTTGCCAATGACTTCCCTAGGCCTCAAGGTATTGGTGGTATGGCTCCTATTGGTGTGTATCCTAAATGTGGAAGGGTCATAGGGGCCCATGTTTGAAAGGTTCTAATGCATGCTTTGAATGTGGGGAGCTTGGTCACAAGAAGATGGATTGTCCAAGGATTGTTACAATGGTCGGGGTACAAATGCGATTCCATTAGGTAGGGGTGGTCATCAAGTTGGTGTGCCAAGGAACAATCAGTTTTATGTTCTACATGTGAGGCAAGGGGCTGGTGAGGTTGTCAACATTATTACCAGTATGTTGAAAATCTTTGACTTTGATGTATATGATTTGTTTGATTTGGGTGCCACTCTTTCTTTCATTACCCTTTTTGTTTATAAAGAATTCCATGTTGAGTCCGAGTGGTTTCATGAGTCTTACAAGGTGTCTACTCCTATTGGTGCATCTACTGTTGCTAGAAAGGTGTATAGAAATTGTCCACCTTATGTCTTGCATAAAATATTGCCTTCTGATCTTGTTGAGTTGGATATGGTCGATTTTGATGTCATTCTTGGGATGGATTGGTTTCATGCATCCTATGCCTCTATTAATTGTAGAACTAGTAGGGTCAAGTTTCAATTCCCAAATGAACCCATTCTTGATTGGGAGAGTCATGATGTGGTGGTCAAGTGTAGGTTCATCTCTTGCATTAAGCCCGTAAGTTGGTCTCTAAGGGGTGTTTGTATCATCTTGTGAGGGTTAAAGATGTGGAGTCCAAAGTCCATTCTATAGAGTCGGTTCCGATTGTAAATGAGTCCCTTGATGTTTTTTCCCTATGACCTTCCTGGTGTCCCCCCCAAAAGGGAAATAGATTTTGGCATAGATCACCTCCTCGATACTCAACCTATCTCCATTCCCCCTTACTGTATGGCCCTAACAGGATTGAAAGAGTTAAAGGAACAATTGAAAGATTTGTCGGAGAAGGGATTTATTAGGCCTAGACAATCACCTTGGGGTGCACTGATGTTGTTTTTATAGAAGAAGGATGGTTCACTTAGAATGTGCATTGACTACCAACAACTCAATGGGGTCACTATAACCAATAGGTATCCTCTTCCAAGAATTGATGATTTGTTTGACTAATTGCAAGGGGCTAGTTTTTTCTCTAAGATTGATCTTCGGTCTGGATATCATCAAGTGAGGGTGAGGGTGTGTGATATTCCCAAGATGGCCTTCCCTACTAGATATAGGCATTATGAGTTTGTGGTAATGTCTTTTGGGTTGACCAATGCACCGGCTCTCTTCATGGACCTATTCAATAGGGTCTTTAAACCCTACCTTGATTCCTTTGTTATGGTGTTCATTGATGATATATTAATCTATTCATACAGTAGGGAGGAGTATATGGGTCATTTGAGAGTTGCTTTGCAAAGATTGAGAGAGGAGAAATTGTATGCCAAGTATGAAAATTCTAAATTTTGGTTGAAGGAGGTTGTATTCATAGGTCATGTGGTCTTGGGGATGGTATTAAGGTGGATCCTAAGAAGATCGATATGATTAGAAATTGGCCTAAATCATTGACCCCATCGGATATTAGGAGCTTCTTGGGCCTAGTGGGTTATTATCAAAGGTTTGTGAATAGGTTCCGCTCCTATATTGTCACTATCGGATGGGCTTGAGGGATATGTTATGTATTATGATACTTCTAGAGTGGGTTTGGCTTGTGTGCTAATGAAAAATGGGAAGGTGATAGCCTATGCTTCAAGGCAACTTAAAGTATATGAAAGGAACTACCCTACCCATGATCTTGAATTAGCCGCTGTGGTGTTTGCATTAATGATTGGGCATCATTATTTGTATGGGGTACATATTGAAGTGTTCGTCGATCATAAGAGCCTCCAATATGTCTTCACTTAAAAAGATCTCAACTTGAGGCAAAGGAGGTGGCTAGAACTTCTTAAAGACTATGGCATGAGTATGCATTACCATCCCTGTAAGGCAAATATTGTGGAAAATGCCTAGAGTTTGTTGTCTATAGGTAGCCTAGCTTATGTTGATGGTGGTGATAAGGAGATGACTAGGGAGGTGCACTGATTGGCTAGATTGGGAGTTAGGTTGGAAGAACTGGTTTATGGTGTAGTAGCTGTTGATGGTTCTAAGTCTTCATTGGTTGATGAGGTGATAGCAAAATAATATCGTGACTCCTCATTGCTTTAATTGAAGGCCTTGGTGAAAGGGGCCAAGGTGGAGGTTTTCTCCCTAGGGGGAGATGGTGCCATTAGATACCAAGGTAGGTTGTGTGTGCCTTTTGTTGATGGTTTTGAGGGAGAAAATCCTTGATGAGGCCTATAATTCTTCTTATTCTATGCATCCCGTTCCACTAAAATGTATAGAGACTTGAGGGAAGTGTATTGGTGAGGAGGCATGAAGAGGGACATTGCCAAATTTGTTTTCAGTTACCATAGTTGGCAACAAGAAAGCCGAACATCAAAGGTCGGGTGGCCTAATCCAAGACATAGAGATTCCTATATGGAAGTGGGAGGTGATTAATAAGGATTTTGTGGTTGGGTTTCCCAAGACTAGAAAAGGTTTTGATTCCATTTGGGTTGTGATTGATAGGATGATAAATTGGCTCACTTTCTACCGGTTAAGACCACGTATGGGGCTGAAGATTATGCAAAGTTGTACATCCATGAGTTAGTAAGGTTGCATGGGGTTCCTTTGTCCATCATATCGGATCATGGTGCACAATTTACTTACACTTTAGGAGCTCTTTTCAAATAGGTTTGGTACAAAAGTTCACCTTAGTATGACCTTTCACCCTCAAACGGATGGACAAGTCAAACAAACCATTTAAACACTTGAGAATATGCTTAGGGCTTGTGTCTTGGAGCTTAAGGGTAGTTGGGATGACCATCTTCCATTGATTGAGTTCGCCTACAACAATAGCTATCATTCTAGCATCAATATGACTCCTTTTGAGGCTCTTTATGGGAGGCATTGTTGATCACCGGTTGGTCGGTTTGAGGTTGGGAAGGTAGCTTTGTTGGGACCAGATCTGGTCATGGATGCTCTTGAGACTATTAGAATGGTTAGGTCGAGATAGAAGACAACCCAAAGTCACCAAAAATCCTATGCCGATATGAGAAGAAGATACGTTGAATTCAAAGTGGGTGATTGGGTTTATTTGAAAGTTTCTCCAATGAAAGGTATGGTTTGTTTTGGTAAAAAAGGCAAGTTAAGTCACGATATATTGGTCCTTATGAGGTGAAAAAGTTGGTTGGCAAGGTAGTTTATGAGTTGAAGTTGCCTTGTGAAATGGATTTGGTTCATTTGGTGTTCCATGTCTCTATGTTGAGGAAATGTGTGGGTGATCCTAATGCTATTATGCCTCTTGATATTGTGGGGATTGTTAAAGATAAAATGAACTATGAGGAGGTCCGGTTCAAATTTTATATAGGTAAGTGAAATGATTGAGGAATAAGGAGGTGGCATCCATTAAGGTCCTTTGGAGGAACCAACAAGTCGAGAGTGCTACATGGGAGGCCGAAGTGGACATGCAAAAGTGGTATCCTTATCTTTTATACTCCACTCAAGCCTAAGGTACTAATTCTAAGTCCCCTATGTGGTGATTTCAAGTCATATATTTCAGCCCCTATGTCATTCATATGCGTTCATGTTTAAGTTGGCAAACTTATGATGATTTTACACTTATGTTGAGATTTTGAAAATGGTGTTTCAAATGTTATGTTGCGTTTTTGTTGGGGCTGATTTACTTATGATCACCCTTGTCTTGTACATATCTTTTACATTCGGGGATGAATGTTCCCAAGGGGGAGATATTGAAGCGACCTCAAAAAGTGCCTGAAAATGTGCCTCGAAAGTATCCAAAATCGCAATTTCTATATATCTAAAAGTTCGTTTGTTATTTAGAAAATCCAACCCCATACTCCTATTCAAGGGGTCAAACCTAGGGGGAAAAGGGTCTAATCCAGGTTTAATAGCGAAAGATTAGCAATTAAGAAATTTCAAGAATGCGATTTCCAGAGAGCAAAGTGCGCCGCTTCCACGACTCATAGTTGTGTTATTTGTGATTATTCTTTTTCAACTCGGTCTTAAGTTTTGGGCCTAAGTGTTTCCAAATGAAAAAAAATACCTATACTTAACCGTTTTCACCCTCATATCATTCTAAACATTCTCCAATACTCACTTAAACACTTAGCCATATTTTCACTCCTAAATTCAAGTCTCAAAACCTCTTCAGGATCTAAGGATTTCCTTCAAGGTTCTTCTTCAAGCTTCAAGTCTCCACCTCTAGTCTCCACCAAGTTCATCTCCAAGATAAGGGAATGTGGGTTTCATTCATGGGCTCCTTTCACCCATGATTCCCAAGCTTCCTTTTCTTACAAATTGCATGATTTAAAGGTGATTTATTCATGGGTCTTGATTATTATGAAAATCACTACACACTATGTTTGAGCATATGAAATGGTGACTGTTTTACCATGTTTTGAGCTATGAATCTATGATCTATTGGATGGATTGGTGAAAGGTTTTGATGTTTATTGCTTGAGGGTGTTACCAAGTATCTACTGAAGCTTTTACATTAAATTTACTAGCATGATTTCACTCTTGTATTGCATAGTTTTACACTAGCACTACACACCCTCTATGTGTTTGATAAAATTTCTGGATGTGGTTTCTTGATGAATTTAAGATCCAAAGCATGAGATTATGATATAAATGACTTTGTGATGATTAAACGAGCTTGTGCATATGATATATTCTATATAAAGTGTTGCATTAGATCATGCCCAATCCGGGTAACCTAGTTAAGGCCTTCATATCTCAAACACAACGGTGGTAGGTGAGATTGCCACTAAACTAGTTTAGGGGTCAGTACCTTAAACACCAGGGTGGTACGTGAAATTGCCACTAACCTAGTTGAGGGGTTTGTGCCTCATACACAAGGGTGGTAGATGAAATTGCCACTAACCTAGTTGAGGGGTTTGTACCTCACACACCAGGGCGGTAGGTGAAATTTCCAATAACCTAGTTGAGGGTTTTGTACTCACACACTAGTGTGATGGGTGAGATCATCATCAACCTACCAAGAGGTTTGTACTTTGGAAATCTTGCTTGGTTTCTTCTACACATATGATATCCTATATAAACATGAGTTACTTAAGCATGTTTTACTTAAGCATTGATCATACATGCCATCAGGGAAAGAACTAGGCTTTGGTGAGGGGGTTCATCCGAACCCCCTCGACAAAAAAATACACCGTATATATAAGGTAAATTTTCTATATTTTTGGATATATATTAAATTTGAACCTCCTAAATAATAAGCAAAGTCTAGCATACTGGTAGATTTCCATCTAAATGAACTCTCATGCTCAGGGTTTGAATCCCACTTAAAGCAGTATTTTTTTTAGCTTTTCTTAGTTTTATTATATTTTGAACCCTCTGAGTTAAAATTCTAGATCCGCCACTGCATGCCATATTGCTATATTATGTTTATTGCCTATTGTTTTATGCATTTTGATCATGATGCTATCTCATGTTGCATTGCATCGTACATATTTAGTACATCAAAACGTACTAACGCATACTTTTGCCTATATGATATCACCATGTAGGAATCGGAGCTCAAGTTGATGATCCTCTTCCTCCATGTGGCTAGTTCAGTAATACTCAAACTAGTTGATGAGTCCTCCATTTCGGGGACATTTATCTATATTTCTCTTATTATGTACTGAGACACTCCTCTTGTGTTCTATTTTGGCTATGAGGGTGAGTCTGATTGTTTTGTCTTGGCCCCCACTCCTATCTATATCGTAGGGGTGTTGTTTGACATGCTATGTATCTATAGTATGAGCATTGTCTCTTTGTCTCTTGATTATGATGTTATGTAAGCTTTCCCTTTAGTCCCTTGCCCCTATTCTTACTCTTTATGTCTTCTATATGCTTCTGTGACTGATGATGTGTAATGATAAAGGAAACATAGTCTTAGTACGTAGCAAGAGATCATGAGCAATGCCCCCGTAATGAAAAACTCACTAACAAGCTTGAGAGACAATCGCACTATCCACGTGGAGGAGGTAGATGATCAAGTGGTGCATCGGTTCTTACATATGTAGGCATAGAATATATTAGTACGTTTGAATGTACTAAGTATGTGGGATGCAATGAAAAAAGAGGTAAACATTATAGGAAAAATGCATAACATAAGCAATGAATAACATATTAGCAATATGACATGTATTAATGATGTTTGAAGTAAAACCATGCTTACAATCCAAATCAACTTGTATAGTTCATGATACATAGTGTGGAAAAAAACCTCAACTGACATAAAATAAGACCAAGTGAGCTACACCTTCAAATCCTAATGTCAACCCCACATTGGAAGAAAAAGGGAAGTTGCTTGCCAAGGTAAACCTCCTAATGCCTAAGTAGATCCACTAAGCTTGTATGAACTGGGTACTCACCTTTGGTTCTTCAACTCGGGTACTCGCCTTTAGTTCTTGGACTCGGGTACTCGCATCAAGCTTTCATATTGTGTACTTGCCTCTTAGAGATTTGGATACTCACCTATAATCCCTTCACCTATGGTGGCACATAGTTCTAGTACATGGAGACTCGCTTCTATTTTTTTAATATTCAATATTTATATTGACTAATCCCACAGAATATATAAGATAATCATTCTTTAATAACTTCCAACAAACATAGATACATGGCACGAGTATCTCTCAACATCATTGACCTCAATTGGTGAACCTAATTTCAATCATAAGTATGGGTCATCATAAACATTACCTTTTCATTAACACCAACATAAAAGGCTCACAAGAGGTATAATCTTAAGAAAGGGGCTTAATCCGTCCCTACAACATCATCAACATTTCTATGATTTAGACACATCTTTAGAAAGTTTGTAATCATCATAGAGTTAGTTGAATCATAACTCAACCAATAGATCATCAAAACTTAAAGAATCCTTAAAAAGGCATTTTATCAAACACTTGACGGGTATGTAATGCTAGTATAAAAAACTATGCAATTTAAGAGTATTATCATTCTAGTAAATCCAATGTAAAGCCATCAATAGATACTTGGTAACATCCTAAAGAAAAATACATCAAAACCCTTCATCAAATCCCACAATAGCTCTTAGATTCATAGCCCAAAACATAGTAAAACAGTCACAATTTCATAAATCCTATCATAGTGTGCAGTGATTTTCATAATAACTAAGTCCGATGAGTATATCATCATTAAATCATGCAATTTTTAAGAAAAGGAAGCTTTGGCATCATGGGAGAAAGGAACCCATGAAACAAACTCATATACCTTGACTTTGGGGAGTTTCTTCAAGAAGATTTGAAATGGAGACTTGAAGCTTGAATGAAATCCTTAGATCCGAATGAGTTTTGAGACTCTTGAATCTTGAGGAGGACTTAGGACTTGACTTGGTTTCATTAAATTCCAACAAGACTTCTGGAGAATGGATGGAGAATTTGATGAAGATTAGAGAAGATTTTGAGAGGTTTTTGGTTGGTGTTTAGTGCTCAAAACGGCTAGACAATGAGGTATTTTCGTGTATATAGGTATATCATTATTACCCAATTGCCCTGGAGTAAAAAGAACAATTTTAGGAAAATTTTAAACTAGTCTATGTTAGGTCCACATCGTGGGCCCATTGCGGACAGCTACTGTCTTGCGATGTTTCATCAAAAATAATTTACTTTGGCACGGACAAAGTATACCTAGTAGGTACTCATTTTTTCTACACAAATTTTCCCTTTGAACAGGAATATGAAGTCGGATTTGGGAAATTCTGCATAGATTTTATGATATTTAAAAAAATACATCATAGGGTCTTTCTGAGCTACATGGAGGGGTGTATAAGTATCCCCTTTTTGAGATTTAAGGGAATTACTATTATGGGGGCATTCCTAGGCAAGTGTAGGGTGTTTCAATATCTCCCCATTGGGAACCTTCGTCCCTGAATGTCGAAGAAACATACATGAGAAGACTAATCATAAGCAAATTATCCCCAACAAGTATGCGACAACACATTTAAAACACAATTTTCAAAATGTTTATACGAGTGTCAAAATCATCATGAACTTATTAACATAAACTTGAATGTATGCAAGTGAAATGGAGCTGAAGCATAAGACTTGGAATCATAAAAGGACTTGACGTGTTATCATAAGCTTGAATAGAATGAAAGATGTACGGATATTGCTCTTCCATGCCCGCTCTAGCTCCCTGGGAGGAACTATCAACTTGGCGATTCTTCCAATGGGCCTTGACTAACAGTACGTCCTCATTAATCATATTCTTCATCCCTTCCATCTAATGCCTCCACTGGGACCTTCTCCTAAGCCAGTTTATCCTCCACAACACCCACAACCTCAAAAGGGGTCTATGACACTAGTGTCACTAACACATCCCCTCAACCTAGAACCATAAAAAATCGGGCAACCCATAACCATATCCCTAGGTAATTCCAATCCTTAAGCAACCTTACCAACCTTTCTCTACATCCTACAAGGACTCACAATCCTGAACTCAATTGTCAACACTAAACCTACCTAGTCTAATTGGTATTATAAACCACCATCTCTCACTTGGGAGACAATCTCCACTCTACCATCTTTTCACCCAAAACTTCCAACCGTAATAAGATGGAATCAAGGCCTTGCTTAATCTAGACCTCTCCAACCAAAGAAGAACTGGAACGATCAAGAATACTACACCACCATGCTCAACTTCCTGCAACCTAATCCCCCAATCTAGCCAAACGGTGGACCCCTCAAGTCACCTCGTACCACCATCATCAACACATGCTAGTCTACTTAGAGCACCGACCAAAACATTATCCTTATCGGGGAAAATGATGCATACTCATGCCATGATCCTTAAAGTATTTTGACCACCTTCTTGTTATCCTTTGTCCACACCTATCATATTTAGCAAACAACTTCTCATCTCCAAGACTTACAACACTACCGCTAAATGATTCATAAGCTCTAAATAAATCAATGCTTCACCACTACAGGCCACCTCCAATAAGCCAAGGTAGGGTATGAAGACCCTATTCATGAAACCCATAAACATAGACGGTGTATAAGTCAACCAACAACTCCAACAACACTCAAATGTTCCCCCTAGTCTAGAAAGACACTTAGGAATATCATCTACCCTCATCCTCAGTTAGAGACAAAACCCGAAACAAAGATCAAGCTTAGAGAAGTGACTAACTTATTGTAGTTGACCAAATAAGTCGAATTTCCTTAACTATCATATGACAACCTTATGAGTTCTACGCTCATTGTAAACATGATATGCAAGTAGCCAAAACCACCTCAAAACCTCCAATCCAACAAACTAAGTTCAACTAAAATCACAAGACAAGAGTCTATGCCATAAGAACATGGGGCAACACTTAGAGATCAATTGGACCTTAAGACAAGAATGGACCTACCTTCTTTGCTACCACTTGACAACCTCTCGCTCAAAGATGGGTTCATAGGGAGTTAGATTCTAACTCTAGGGTTCTACTATCTACGGGGACATAATATGCATGCACTAATCCACCCCAAGCATGACATCAATTCTACCACATCAACTCCAACAAGTTACAAGGAAAGACCTAAGGAAAGATGAACACGAAACAACACCTATGAAGATTCTTAGTAGCAATATACTCAATAAGAGGTATGCACCTGTCACGACCCAAGCCTAGGGCCTAGATGTGACCGGCGAATGGGAAACCCAAAGGAAACCCAAACAAGCCTTGTAACATATCATTACATATCCTTGGTCATGTAAACAATGCAAAAAACGTAAGAAACATAAATAAAGGGTATTAGGACTATGGGAGAGACTCATATTTAAATAGCTTGAATATCATAAGTAAGTCAAAGCTCAAGCATAATACATAACTTGCCCAACAACACCTCTAACATCGGACTTAACAGGGGCTAAGACAAGTAACTAGGCTCACCCTCATAGTAAAAGTATACCAAAAAGAAGGATAGTCTTTAACATAGCTTAACAACATAGATATTGCCCTCACTCATGAGGACTCACCAACTAGCGTGAATGAATACCACTAGCAACGTGGAGGATGATGATGACCAAATGAAGCTCTGATTCCTACATGGTAACATCATGTAGGCATAGAGTATATGTTAGTACGTTTGAATGTACTAAGTATGTGGGATGCAATGCAACAAGAGATAGACATCATAATCAATATACATAATAATAACCAATAGATAGCATAATAACAATATGACATGTATAACCAACTCTTAAGTAAGTTATGCTTTGCAAATCATTCATCTTACATAGATCATAATATAAATGTGTAAAGAAGCCTCAACTGACATAACGTAAGACCTTTTGGAGCCATCTTCCTTACGGGAGCCCATCCTTTTTCTAACTAAGTGACCTTCTTTACGGGAGCCCGTCCCTTTTTCGAATTAAGTGACATTCCTTATGGGAGCCCGTCCCTTTTCGGATTAAGTGGCCTTCCTTATGGGAGCCTATTCCTCTTCAGATTAAGTGGCCTTCTTCAAATTAAGTTGCCTTCCTTAAGGGAGCCCTTCCCTCTTTGGATTAAGTGGCCTTCCTTGTGGGAGCCCGTTCCTTACAAATTGGAAAAGAGTTATTCTTGTTTAAAGTTTACCCTTGCATGGACCATCACCTAAAACTCAACTCTTACAGAAGTCTTAGACTCGTTAGGTACTAGGAGTCTCTAATGAACCTAATACACCCCAAACCTTACCAAATTTAGGCTTGAAACATGATACATAAGAACATAGAGTTATAGGGTATCATAACACCAGAGGTCCACATAACAACTTAGGGCACATAAGAGGCCCATAAGCAACCAAAAAATAAGAATGCAAGGTATAGAGGAAATTGGATCCATCAAAATCAAAACCTTCAACTTACCCGCGAAGCACCAAGCTAAGTCTAGTAATTCCTAGAGGGGTATGGTTGAGAACGTCGACGACCATCCTTATGATCTTTAGGGACCCACGGACAATGCCTCATCTTATGATCCATTCTACCATATCCAAAACACGCACCCGAATTGGCTAAGAAATCTCCCGAGTGGTACCTTCACACGAGACGCATGTAAGAAGAGCTTGCCCACCAACACCTTCAATTTGATACTTGACATTGGCCACCTCATACTTGGCAACCCTCTTGTTTGGAGCATCATCGTACTCTTGACCTCGGAAGCTATCATCAAATTGAGCCCTCTTGGACTCCTCACTTTTCCTCTTTCTAAGCCTCTCCCCCCTCAAGTTGCTCGACACAAATCATGATGCGGGACAAATCCATATCACTATTCAACATAGTGGACCATCACTCCCACTCACCAAGTCGGATACTCCCATCATGAATTTACACATCCTAGACCTTGGATCGGCCACCAATTGGGGGAATATTTTGAAAAGTTGATTGAACATGAAGGCATACTCCCTCACACTCAAAGATCCTTGTTTCAAGTTAATGAACTCCACCAATTTAGCTTCCCTAAGTACAAGAGGGAAGAACCGATTAAGAAAGGCTGCCTTGAACTCCTCCCATAAAACAACATTGTCAACCCCCTTCTCTTCCTTTCATTAATTAAACCATATTTATGCTACCCCCTTGAGTTGGTAAGCTGCCAACTCCGCCTTTTCCTTCGATCTAACTCCTATGATAGCCACTACCTTGTAGACCTCATAAATAAATTCTTGAGGGTCCTCATCTACCTTATATCCATAGAATTCCGGTGGACTCATCCTTATAAAGTCCCTCACTTAAGATGCCGGAGTAGTAGCATGGGGGGTTTGGGCCCCTTAGTTGGCTTGATTAGCCACAACTTGAGCTAACATAGTAAGTGCATCCCAGAATTCTCCATGAGTCAGTTGTTCTTCAGGAGAGTGAGATCTTCTTTCTCTTATATTAGGCGTGATCTAGCATAGCAAAGAACAATCATTAGGAAAGAAAAACTTGCTTCAACTCTATAGTACGACTTGGAACATAAAGAAATAAAACATTTCCTAAAACGTCTCACAGCCTCCGATTCATAGTTGTGGTCCACAATACAACCATGAATAAGACTCTAATCAACGTGGTGTATTGGACTCTGAGGATCTAACACCTAGTGCTCTGATACCATCTTTATCACGACCCAAGCCTAGGGCCTAGATGTGACCGGCGAACGGGGAACCCAAAGGTACCCCAAACAAGCCTCATAGTATATCATTACACATCTTTGGTCACGGAAACAATTAAATTGACAATGAGAGATAAGCATAAACAAGAAAATTGGAACTAAGGGTAAACTTCCATATCGAAACATCAAGACACAAGAGAGTCAAGGCTCATAACGTAGATACATAAGATGTCAAACAACACCTGTACTACGTGGATAAGAGCGGGGGCCACGACAAACAACCAGGCTCACCCCCATAGTAAATACATAAATAAAGGGAAGATAACCTTAGCACATAGCAAGAGATCATAAGCAACGTCCCTGGAATAGAGGACTAACCAACAAGGTTGAGAGAGACAATCATTCTAGCCATGTGGAGGAGGTGGATGATCAAGCGGTGCACCGGTTCCTACATGGTGACATTATGTTGGCATAGAGTATGCGTTAGTACATTTGAATGTACTAAGTATGTGGGATGCAATGCAACAAGAGCTAAACATCATAGGGAAAATGCATAATCTTAAGCAATGAATAACATATTAACAGTATGACATGTGTGAATGATGTTTGAAGTAAAATCATGCTTACAATCTAAATCAATTTGTATGGTTCATAATACATAGTGTGGGAAGAAACCTCAACCGACATAAAATAAGACCAAGTGAGCTACAACTTGGAATCCTGATGTCAATCCCACATCAGAAGAAAAGGAGAAGTTACTTGCCAAGGTAAACCTCCTAATGCCTAAGTGGATCCACTGAGCCTTGTATGAATCGAGTACTCGCCTCTAGTTCTTGGACTCGGGTACTCGCCTCAAGCCTTCATATTTAGGGTATTTGCCTCTTAGAGATTTGGAGACTCGCCTCTAATCCCTTCACCTACGGTGGCACGTAGTTCTAAAACTTGGAGACTCACCTCTAGTCCACTCAGTGCTAGGTCTAATCCCATGAAATATATAAGAAAATCCTTCTTTAATAACTTCCAATATACATAGAGACATGACACGAGTAGCTCTCAACATCATTGACCTCAAATGGTGATCCTAACTTCAATCATAAGAATGGGTCATCATCAACATTACCCTTTCATTAATACCAACATCAAAGGCTAACAAGAGGTATAATCTTAAGAAAGGGGCTTAATAGCCCTACAACATCATCAACATTTTCATGATTTAAACACATCTTTAGAAAGCTCGTAATCATAGATACTTAGTAACACCCTCACGCAATATATATCAAAATCCTTCATCAAATCCCATAATAGTTCTCAAATTCATAGCCCAAAACATAGTAAAACAGTCATAACTTCATAAACCCCAATATAGTGTACAGTGATTTTGATAATAAATAAGACCAATGAGTAAATCATCTTTAAATCATGCAATTTTTAAGAAAAGGAAGCTTGGGCGTCATGGGTGAAAGAAACTCACATACCTTGACTTTGGAGAGTTTCTTGAAGAAAATTTGAAATGGAGACTTGTAGCTTGAATGAAATGATTAGATCGGATGTGTTTTGGGACTTTTGAATCTTGAAGAAGACTTGGGGATTGACTTGTTTTCCTTGATTTCCAGCAAGACTTCATGAAAACCTTGAGAATGGATGAAAAATTTGATGAAGATTAGAGAGGATTATGGTTGGTTTTTAGGGCTCAAAATGGCTAGACAATGAGAGATTTTCATGTATGTAGGTATAGGGTTATTACCCAATTGCCCTGGAGTTAAAAGAATAATTTTTGAAAATTTTTGAACTAGTCCACGTCAGGTTCGCGTCGCAGACACGTTGTAGATAGCTATTGTTTTTGCAAAGTTTTACCAAATATTATTTTTCTTGGCTCGAACAAAGTATACCTTATAGGTACTGATTTCCCCATGTAATTTTTCCCTCTGAACAAGAATATGAAGTCAGATTTGCAAAATTCTGCATGGATTTTGAGGTATTAAAAAAATGCATCATAGGGTCTTTCTGAGCTATGTGGAAGGGTGTTTAAATATCTCCGATTTGAGATACAAGGGAATTACGATTATGTGGGCATTCCTAGGCAAGTACGGGGCATTTAAAATAATATCTAAAAGCATCCCTACACAAGTATAAATAGGGACGACCATTAGGCATTTGTAACAAGAACCCAAAATAAAGAATCTTCTTCTTAAACAAAGTTCTCCTTTCCATAATCTTTGTTCCCCTTTCTAGCTTCTACTTCTTTAGTTGAATCTTTCGATCTTAGTTAACGATCGTGAGCCAGCAGAAGGTCTTTCTATTATAATTTCTTCTGCTATATTTGTCTATATTAATTACTTTATTGTGTTAAGTAAATTATAGGAGAGAAATACAATTAAATACAACAAAAAGGAAAAAATAAAAAAAAATGTAACTAATGTAGTTTTTAACAAAGTAAAGTGAAATGATTACTGCTCTTAATTAATTAAATATGTTTTTATAAAATTTTGACTTAGTAGGAGCTGAGATAGATTTGTATATATAGCATTAATGAGTAATACTTTATTCATATAGGTTATAATATTTATCATAGAAGTTATGAAAAAATTATGGGAAGAGAAAATTTTGAGTAATTTATGTTGAGTTTTTTGGATTTATTAATTCAAGATTAATGAAATTATTATTATTCTAGAACATTCTAGATGATAAATCTTATCATTAATGTAGATATTTCTTTAGGAATTAATTCAGAGAAGGTCATAAGTTATTAACATTTTAATTAAAATAGTATATATGATAAATAATTAAAATCATAATTTAACTTTTTCTACTTTGAATTGTGTATGATGATAATTCGATGGAGGTTGTTCATCCATAATTTGAATGTGTATAGTGATTTCATTAAAACAATCAAACACCATGATTGAAACTATGAAATAATGATAACGAATTGAAAAAAAATAAATACAAATGAAATTGATGAAAATTATTAATAAAAAATAACTAATAGAGATTACCTTAATTTGGGTATACACAATTACAAGAGAGAATTTGCAATTTTAAACTTTAAAATTCTATTGAGAAATTTAAGGGGATGTGAGGAATTTCAAGACATAGATTAGTGGTTTTTTCTTTTCAAAATTAGGGGTAGGTAAGAGAAAATGGAAAGGGGACTATAATGTAGGGAATCAAAAATCTTACTAACAAGTTGAGAGTTTAAGTAATCAATCAACTCAGAGCTACTAAAATTTCCCAACATAGAGTAGTGGGTATGGTGATAGAGAAAGAGTGTAGATTTGTATAAAAAGATAAAGAGAAGATTTGCATATTTGTCTAGAAATCTTAAAACGTGGACTCAATTGATAGCCACATTTCTTTAACTATAACTTTTATTTATAATTAAACTAAATAATAATTATAAAGTATAATTAACTACCATATATTAGCTTAGTTATGTAAGTTTTAGCTAATCAAATTTCATAGAAATCTCTAAATCATCACGTGTCACTACTAAAAATGTGAAAAAATGAGAAAATAAAATTGAGTTAGTTTTGTTAATGAATTTTTAAAAGAAAATCGACAGTTTGTTCGAGTTCTTAAAGAAAATTAACACACTTTTGTCAGTTATCTTTTTGCACCAAAAAAAATTTTTATAAAAAACAGAATTAATTTTTGAAGGAACATGATGACTTACTATCAATTTTTATTTTGACAAAAACTGATGACTGTCTACCAGTTATTGGAGCGTAGAATTATTGTTCAAGAGTATAAATTAAAAAAAAATTAAAGTAGTTTATTAAAAATCGAATATGAGGCGACCCAGTAGTAGAAATATTAATTTCATTATAAATACTTAGGTTTAATTCTAGGATGCTGCATAAGATCGACATAGCATAGCACCCAAGGAATACTGAAGAAGATGAATTAATAAATCAATTAAAAAAGATATAAGTAGCCTCACCAAAAAAAAGACCAAATCAGGCTAGAAGACCTCAATAATGGAACTTTTTCTAGATAGAACAAGAGTAACCGAAGAAACAGAAAGAGTAAGTTTTTTAGACAACGGAATATGAAATAACCTTATAACAAGAATACAATCACGAAGTAAGCAAAAAAGTCAAAACCAAGAATTAAATCACATAATCGACATAGACAGGGATTTCAGAATTTTTCAACAAAACCAGTTAAAATTGCTTAATCCTAAGACATTTACGATCAAGATATTTCTTGAGAAATACACAACTATATAGACATTATAAAGAAGAACAACTGTCAGCTATAGGAAACGAGATAACGATAATACATCTAATTAATCCAGAATCATATAAAGTGGTAATGAATACTAGAATGATTCACATACACATATGACTAATTGTAGTTGGATTAAAAGGATTGACTAGAAAAAAAATTAGGAACTCAAGTGTTGATTGCAACAAATGATTAAATGGTCTGATCTGAAGAAGTCCATCACTTGACTAACCAAGATAGTCATGACTAATAATGGAGGAATATTCTGAATTATCCCTGATTTCATGTTAAATTTGAGAGAATTTAGAAAAAATATCAAAATTGGAATACAAACTAAAGGTTATGAAGAAATGGAGAAGGAAAATAATCTATTGATGTGTGTAGGATTTATAGGAAAATTGGCCTTAAGTAGTGATATGAAATTTTCTAATAATGGATGAAGGGTTGATTTATAAGTTTGAATTTTGAGTTGATAGCCAAGACAATTATGAGCATATATGACTTTACAAAATTAAAGTTGCGCTCAATAGAACTCCCAAAATTTATCTGGGGCAATGGGTATATATTTGAACATCATGATTTGAGGGAGTGTTGTAAAAAGAAGGTTGAGATGCGAGTTATGAAATTTATGTCTCTGTGCAATCCTCTATGGAAGGACGGATAATGCTATGGTGGTGCCACTATGGTGGGATAAGTGGCCTCTACGGCAGGATAGTTGCGGGTTTTAAGTTAGAAAAGTCCTAGATTCATTCTTATTTTCTCCCACTTCATCATTGAAAGACCAGAAGTTACGTAGGGCTTATTTTCTTTAGTTTTCAACCAATTTCATTGACAATGTTAATTTCATAATTCCTCTAACTCATGAATTGATTCTTAGACCTTGGAATCTAGGAGAATTCTGATAGAGGAAGATTATGACTTTTAATTAATGGTGGAAAAATGTTAAACTCCGAAAATTCTTAAGGTTAATTATCAATTGGGATAAATTGTTGGGATTGAGATATAGCTTAAAATTTATCTATTTGAGGTGCGGGGAGTGTGGAATCAAGTATTTGGCGGATAAAACTTTATTTAAAGTCGAAAGTCCTCAATT
>JAOTQR010081240.1:0-86375 GCA_025774065.1 Solanum ossicruentum | reverse complement strand
TTGTTTAAATAAAGGTTTATACATGGTTAAGCTATCCAATTGTGCCAACATTCGAGGACGAATGTTCCTAAGGGGGGAGGATGTAACACCCCACAATTTTCATGTACTAATGCTATTTAGTGAAACATGATATGATTTGGTTAAATTAGCTCCAATTGTTAAACAAGTGATTGACTCTCGTGTTAATGGGCGATATGTGTTTCTAATGCTTAAGCGGGTTGAATGAGTATATGTTTTGTGTTAATTTAAGGATGTCACTACCCTAAACAAAGTAAAATAATTAAGATGCTTGTATGTCTTAATAATTTAGTAGGAAACGTCACCTACTTGCTTAGCTTAAATTTGCCAACTAAACGGAGACGAGGCCGACGTCAAATTTGTCCAAGTTTGATTATGAATAAAGTCTGTATTAAGAATGTAACATTAGCCCAATTTTTAGCATTATAAATGGACTATTTGTTCAGTCCAAGGAGGATATTAAAAGGGGCTCAAATACATGACAATGTCTTTGCTAAATTAGGCCCAAACATAAGTAAGAAGAAAGCTAGAAAATGGGCAGCCAAGGTCCATCATATGTGTCACCCATTAGCCCAATTAGGAGGGACAAGCTTCTGAATAACAAGTGTATTAAGATTTTTACATGTGTGGGCAAAATTTCAAGAGAAAGTTGTTCAAATAAGTCCTTAAAAATGACATAAGACCAGCCCTCTAGTCATTGCCAATTCAAACAAATTTTCAGTTTTTCAAAGAAGTGTGCAATTTTTTCAAAAGACACTTATCTATTCCACTTTACCAAGCTGACCAGATACTACTTCACACTTTATTGATAGGTGGAAATATATGGTCAAAATTTAAAAAGAAAGCTAGCCAAGAAAGTCTCTAAAAATGGATCAAATGTCGCCCCTAAAGGCATTGCATTTGAACAATATTTCATCTTTCCAGAACACTCTTGTTTTCTATCTATTTCACTTTACCAAGCTAAAAATACAATCCTCTAAGTCTCTTGAAGGAAGATTTTAACCTTTAAGGTAGTGGTAAGCAATTATAGTTGTGTATTTAGTATGGTATTTTCATGAAAAATAAGAAGTATATGCTATTATGTTATGCTGGAAATTCTGGACAGCATGCGTCCTAAGTATTGTTGTGAACGTGTCTTGTTGTTCAAGAGGCTTTTATCTTAATTGGTTAGCTGAATTATGAAGTAAGACTTATATTTTAACAAGGTATAGGTTTATAGTCATGTAATTAAGCTGCTACATCACTTTTACAGTCCATAAAGATTAGCTATTTTACGACGTTGTAATTTTACTCTTAAAAGAAACTTGGAAGCTGAAAGTTGCAATATGTTGTTCCATGAACTTAGCCTTCTTTGGGACTATTTGTGGACTATTTTAATACTAATTTTATTTGGTAAAAACATTGGAAACAATTTAGGTAAAGTTAAGACAGATTTGGGATTATTGATGTCGAAGTGTAAGGAAAGGATGTAACGTTGTGTCGCTTGTTTGTATGTTGTAAAGAATTGTTATGTGTTGTGTCTTATGGGCTATTGTAAGACTATTAAGAGTATGAAATAAGATGTATATGACATACATATAAGAAAGGTTGTTCAAAAATATGAATTACAAGTGAAAAGGATGAAGAAATATTCCTGCGTCGCTAATTAAATGTTTGTTGCCTGGATGTTAGTTTTATGGTATTGGGCTGCTAAGAAATGTTTTGTCACTGCTAATACTAGTATTATTGCCTAAAATACTACAAGTAAGTATTCGGGGGAAAACGCAGCCACTTCAAGGTAGTAACAAGGTCATACAATGAGGTATGTAAGGCTACTTAATTTTGTATCATTTGACATGAAACATAGATTACTCCTTGGTACATAAAGGTATTTACCAACTCCGACACAAATACTAACCGTGTCTCCACTTTTTCACATGTTTATATGCTTCCATATATAGTCACCTTAAAATCTACATACATACATGGATACCAAGTTAGATTAGTTCTTGTTGCTAAATAAAGTTCACGAGTTGTTTCATCTCATATGCATTTCATTATTTATGTAACATACTCTCTTCAATTCCATATTGTATTGTATGATTATCTACATGTTATATGTTTTATACATAGTCCTAAAACTCCAATATTGTGACCACCAAAAGAATCATCTCAAAAGTAATTGAAAGATAAAGTATATAGCTTTTTTGATGGGTGGTAGCCCGAGGGGTAGAAGAATCACCTAGCCAGGGAAGATCCTATCATGGGTGGTAGCCGGAGGGGTTAAGGAAGAACCTAACCAGGGACGATCCCAATATGGTTATACTACTGATCAGCTGGTCATTTACAGTACATGATGTGCAGATTATGCAGTAAAGGTAAAGCTATATAAAGAACATAAAATACTCGATCCTAAAGTATAACTAAAGCTGGTCTCTTATCCTATACCAGTGCATAGTTTTATTTGAGTTGTATTTCATATACAATATTTGCTTCCTTACATACACAATACATTATCTAGTGTTGACGTTCTTTACAGGGGACCTGCATTTCATGCTACCGGTACAAGTGCTAGTAGATCTCCACAGTGGACTACAGGACATTCAGCTGTTGTTACCAAGCTCCAGGTTGTTCCAGAGCTTTGTGTGTGTTTAGAGCTTATATGTTTGCATTATATAGTTATTTCAGACAAGGACTGTCCCGAACATTAGCAGATACTTTCACTTGACTAGAGGATTTGTAGACTATGTAAATTAAAGTGTGGTCATGTCTCGTACCTTAGACACCGTGGCCCCAATGGCCTAGCTATACGCATCTCCTTTTAGCTTGTTATTACCGTTTATCTTCTTAGAAGCATGTCAAACATAGAAATTCTTTATAATATGTATACAAGGTGCATAGATATAGGTTGGTTCTCCCGAGCCTTATCAGCAACGGGTGCCAGTCCGCCCTAACGGGATCTGGGGCGTGACATGTAGGTTAGTTGGTTAGGAAAGGATCATAGGCCATTTTTCATATTAGTCCACTTAGCTTAAAATGACCAACCAAATGCTTGATGTATCCCTTGATCTTAATGTTTGAGCTTTACATATACCCTTTTCTTTGTAGACACCTAAGTAACCAAGTCTTCTTGAATGTGCAATCTTGAAATTGGCCCTGAACCTTCTTTGAATATTGTGTACCTCGACCCAGGAAAAATATCTAAGTTGATGATGGCTACTAAAAGTGGCCCTGATTCATAGGTGGGATATTGTGCACCTTAACTCATTCCAAAAGCCTGAGTAGAGGTTGGATGGTATAAGGAAAGTCATACCACATGGTTGATGGAAGCCAGTGATGTATAGCAAAAGAGAAAAATTTAAAGCAGGTGTAAGAAAAATAAATAGATGCCTAAATTGTGAGCTAAAAAAAGTACATGGAAAATAAAAGGCAATGAGCTGATAAAACTTGAAAAAGGCACCCAGAAAGGTTTAAAATAGGAGAAGGGAGGAATGAGCAAAAAATATCAATGTTGGTAGGGAAAAAATGTTAAATAACATAGTGTCAAGGATGGTCACTAGTCACTTTGTTTCAAATACATCATACTAAAGCCCCCTAATCCTACGTTATAGGCTAAGAAAGTCTTATAGTGATCTTAGTCCAAGTAGTCAAAGGTCATAGTCATGAGTATAGGGTCAAGCATATGCTATTGTACACAATGTTTGAATATTTGTTGCAACTGTGAGTGATTTTGCCAGTCCCAAGTATTGAATTTGAATATACCATCATCAGTGAGATATAGGACTTCCTTTTGTGAGGGTACTTGAGTTATACTGTTGATTCGAGGTTGTTTCAATGATTGTGGCTTATCTGTAATTGCTTTGCTGGTCATAGTTGCATTATCATATATTGATCTGCATAAGTTTGTTTGATAACCATCTAATATGCACTGAAGCATTCGATTGGGTATCTATGATTACTTTAGAGATGACATATACCATTAGATTGAGGTCTGTGTGTTGCGATATTGCTTATGTAGATTTAGTCTGTTGCTTGAGGACAAAAAACAATTTTAAGTTAAGGGTGTTGATGTGCTGCTAAAATACAATACTGTTGATGCTCAATACTCAGAATATTTTGTGTTCTCAAAGCGGCATTAGTAGGTTTGATGTGTCTTTTTTATTTTTCTTTCAGGATTTCAGGAATCGAGATGATTTTGGGCAAAGTTCTCCAGATTTAAAGTTTTTGAGGATGTACAGAGCTTTCTACATGCCACGGTTACCTCCATGAGCCGTAGGATAAGTTGTGGTTCAGATTTAGTGAAAGGCTAATTTTCAGATGTTGAAAGTATGAGTTGTTTGATAAGCCATATAATTATTTACGATCAGTATGTGAGTTCTTATGTCAAAGATCAAAAGATATGCTGAGTGTTGAACTATTATCAAATAGGGTCACCTACGAATCATAAGTTAGATGATGAGTCGTGGATCAGATCATTCTTGGAGGATCAGGGTTTTGAGGTTTTTCATGAAAGTTAGCAGGCGAAATCCATTATGGGCCTTAAGTCATAAGATGGCCTGTATGAGGAGTTTGTAGGTTGAAAGAGAGATTTTGCTAAGTGCAGGATTTGAAGACCAAGTATAGGTTGTGATTCTATGTATGGCATGTAACCTTGTCCGTCTGAGTTTTCAATTCCAATTTTCATATGAAATTTTGGATTTAGTTTTTACTTATTAGAAATAGTTTTTTTAGAAACAGGACAAACCTAATAGCAGTTAGAACACTGATACTTTATTATTTGTGATAAGTTTTGACATTACATTAGGTTTATTACATTATGAATTCTTGTGGAGATTTTGGATTATTGTTATTCAATTCATCATTGTAAGTATGTAATTACGCTATTCCATAACATGATTATTTCATCTACAATGATCTGACATAGTTAAATCCACAATTAAGGTTGTGAGAACCATGAAGAACTAACGAAATAAAACTGGATAATCCGTAATTCTTGGAAATGCATGTATTGATTATCTCTTCCTTTAAAATACTTTTTAACAGTGGCAAACATTAGAACTCACCTAATTCTTATTTACTATATCAAGAGGGAAATGAATGGGACAAGGGATAATTGACAGGATTTGATGTGATATCTCTCATCTAATCAGCCTAACTGAATCAAGGGATGGTTGTACTAGTTCAAAAGGTAAGGATTAGTAATGCAATACTGCGGGGATGGATCAAATCATGTAGTGAATTTTCCTATCGCCTGGATCAAAGGGTTAGATAATCATAAGTTACCAGTTCTGCATGCTACATAATAGAAAAGGTTACGATTATCTAGTAATGAGTTAGGAATTCATGGGGAACACAATACTCTAGTTACTTCTCTCATTGATTTTACAACACTTTCACTTGTCGATTGGATTCTAGTTTGCATTTTACAAACCCCCTTTTGGGATATAAGTAGATTAATTCATTTTAATTGCTCAGAATTACTCTAGGTTTTGACCTTATTCCCTATGGGATCGACTCTAACCACAATTAGGTTTTATATTTTGGCAGCGACTAGTTATACCTTGATTGAAGGGTGTAGTTTGGGCGACATCAATATTTCATCATGTGACTTTAACTCAAACTAAGTGGGTTCATGCATAAAGGCTTGAAATCATTAAATTCAAGAGTACATGCAATAATGAGGTAGATCATGATCATTGGCAGCTACTCAAACCCCACCATAGTCATAGAAAAACTCTAGTTAGAGCATCATGAAAACCATCTGATGAATCATCAGTCTTCATAACATTTCATACTAACATAGAATATATAGATTACATGACATAAAATATTTCATAATATCGACAATTGAAAAGATTTTATGCAATTTCATTAAATAGTCATAACTTGAAAAAAAATGGAGAAGAGGAACACTTGAGCTTTGTGGAGGAAAGGTCTTCACAAATCAAACCCATATACCTTGTTATGATTTGGTAAAGAAAATCTGTGATGAAGATGAAGAATCTAGAACCCTAGTTTGAATCCCTTCTCTTGGCACTTAGACGAATCTTGGGAGAGTTGTTTTTAGAGGTCTACAGTTGTTGAACAATTTGAGAATGTGTTGAATGGTAAGGGTTAGGGGAGTAATAGCTAAAAAGGGGTCATTTAGAGTCCAAAAAAACATAGAATTAGGCATATTTTAATTGAAAATGTCAAAAATGCCCCTTATAAAAGTCTACCAGACCCAAACCACAACCACTAATTATGAGTTATCGTTCAGACCACTGGTCGTGGAAAGGGGGTCTTGTCCTATTGAATTTGGAATTCTGGAAAAGGTGTCTTAACATAAATCTACAAGCTCCCTTTATGACTCATATACTATTTCACGGATCATAGAATGCATTTTTCGAACACCCCAACACTTAGAAAATTTTCCAACTTAATGGGTCCATCTATAATCCCATCTATGGACCATAAATAAGAGTACGACCCATCTTGTTGTTACATACATCACACTTTAGAAATCCTAAATCATAACAAACCTCAACCACTCTGTCATTACCCAAGCCTAGGTCCTAGGTGCAACAAGGGAAATAGAGAACCCAAAGGCACCCAAACAAGACTCATAGCATATATAAGCACATCATTGCTTAAGACGCGTAGTTCAACCATCAATAAGTAGTACTAGGGATATTAGGGACTTAGGATGCGCTCTATGAGAACAAGGGATAATGAATTACCACCAGTCAATCACATTAAGTAAATCTAAGGGAAAGGGAATATGGGACGTACTTTATGGGAAGTATTAGGAATTTCACTAACTTAATAATATCATTATAAGCAACAACATATAAGGGATTTGGACTAAGGGAAAGTCTCTATAGATAGAAAGGAACTGCAAGAGTCATATATAATATATTATCCAACAACACCACTAGTCATTATTGGAACGAGGGTCAAGACATGTTCTGAGCTAACCCTCAAAAGTAAATAACAAAAATAGCAATGTCTTAACATAGGTGGATAAGAAATAGATGTTTCTCTTGAAATAGAGGACTCACTGCAAGCAAAGTCTTCAAGAATGATACTAGCCACAAGGAGGTGGATGGATAGGAGATTTGATTCCTACATGGTTGGATCATGTGGGAAAAGAGTATGCATTAGTACTTTGAATGTACAAGTATATGGGATGCAATGCAACAAGAAAATAATAAGACATATTAATCAAGATACACAATCATATACAAAGGTTATAAGCTCAATATGACCTGAATGGTCAATGCCTTACTCAAAATATGCATAGGAGGCAAAAGCATAAGCTCGTAGCATAGCATAGTATGTTGGAAGGGACCTTAACAGACATTAAGACCATGTGATCTACTATGTAGAATCTCCATGTTTCCTTCACATCAGAAAAAGGAGTGATCTACTTGACAAGGTAAAACATACCCTCACCTTATGGCATAGTCTTTCGATGGGTGTTACATAATACCCTAACCTTATGGCATGACCTTTCCGGTGGATGTACATGGTATCCTTACCTTATAACATGGCCTTCTTTGTAGGTGTTACAAGATATACCTACCCTTGGCATAGCCTTTTTATTAGGTGTAAGCCCATTTAGGGAAATAGTAATAACCTATAGTGGAACATAGTTTTGGGACAATGAAAATCTATCAAGGTCCTCTCGGTGCTAAGTCAACATCCCATGGATTATATAATGCATAAGCCTAATCATAGCAAGCACAGTCTTGTGAATTATAATTTCATAATAGGAGTAGCTTATTAGACTATATCATCATAAAAAGGGCTTCATAGCCTTACATAATTTTCATAGAATTTCCATGGATTCATAACATATATAGTAGACCCTAATCATTCATAATATTCATAAACTTGTATGTTTACCATGAAAATATACCATGTGAAACTATAATTTAAATAGCACATAATGAGATTCAAAGAAACATGATAGTTTCAATAGGACATTTCCTAAATTCCATCAATTCATGTAATTAGATGGCAATACATACTCATTTGAGTGTAATATTCATGATTTAGACCAATATATAGCATTTGGATTAAGATTTAATAAGACCTTCTTAAGAAATCCTCAAGCCAATATAGTAATGCAAAGGGTTCATAATAGCAAAGGGTTCATTAAGAATAGGAAGTACTCATAATAAAATAAATATTGAAATTAAAGTTTGGGCTAAAAAGGGTTTTCGAATCCATGAGTGGAAGGACCCATGGATAAACAACCCACATACCTTAGAGCAAGTTAAAGATGAAGTTTAAAGAAAATATTGAATTAGGTGAGAAGCTTAGAAGAAATTGGAGCTTGTTCTTCGATGGAGGATTTGGGTCTTCTTCTTTGAGAGAGAAATTTGAAATGAGTGAAGGGGAAGATTATAAGGGGCATGAAATATGTTTAGGAGGTGTGTTTAGGTTAAATAGGATGAAAAGCCCATTTTGGAATGTAAAAATATCATCAAAATTAAAAAAAAATGACATTTTAATGAGTCCCGACGGCAAAATCGATGGTCTAGGGGTCCTGTCATTGAACTATTGGCTGCCTTTTTGACATTTTTGAAGCTTCTCAAAGCCATTCGATGGTTGATTCGGTGGACCTCCAAATTCATTCAGTGGTAAAAGGACCTTAACGGATACTGCATCTTGTTCCTCAATTTCTTCACTTGTTTATCTACTATCTCAAACCTAACCCCTTCATACATCAAGTTTGCTTCAATGCCTACTACCTCTAAAGGCATAATGGAGTTTGGGTCTCTAGCACAGTTCCTCAACATAAACACATGAAGACTGGATGAACCATACTCATCTCAATAGGCAACTCCAACTAATAAGCAACCTTACCAACACACCCTAAGAGTCTATATGGTTTTACATACCTAGGGCTCAATTTTCCCTTCTTACCAAATCGAACAACACTCTTTATGTGTGGGACCCTTAAATATGTGTAATCATCCACCTTGAACTCAAGATCTCTCGTCCTAATGTTAGAATAAGCCTTTTGCGAACTTTGAGCCATCTTTAATATCTCCCTTTTCATCCTCACCTTCTTCAAGGCTACCAAAACCAAATCTGGACCTATCAAGGCTATCTCTCCAACTTCAAACCACTTGACTAGGGATCTACGATGCCTCCCATATAAGGCCACAAATGGTGCCATCTCAATGCTAAAGTTTTCACTGTTATTATAAGCAAGCTCAATGAGTGGGAGATGCTCATCCAAACTACCCTTGAAGTCTAACACATAATCTCTAAGCATATCCTCAAAAGTTTGAATAGTCCTTTTGGCTTGATTATCTGTTTGTGGGTGAAATGTCTGTCACAACCCAAGCCTAGGGCCTAGATGTGTCACGGCGAATGGGAACCCAAAGGAGGCCCTAAAAAAGCCTCTTAGTATATCATTTGCACATCCTTGGTCATGTAAGCAATTAAACAACAACAAGAGAGAATAAATAAGGATAAAGGGTCTAAGGGAAGTCTTTAATGGCATAAATCCTCAAAAGAGTCAAATCTCAAGAATAATTATATCACTTGTCCAACAACACCTGTAAACATGGGATTGAGTGGGGGCCACGATACTTTCCAGGCTCACCCTCATAGTCATAAGCATCTAAACAATGGAAAACATATTTACATAACGTAATACCAATAGGAGTTGAGGACTCACTAGACTTACTTTAAGAGATCCTGCTAGCCACGTGGAGGAGGAAGATGATCAAGTAGAGCTCCAGTTCCTACATGGTAACATCATGTAAGCATAGAGTATGTTTGAATATACTAAATATATTGGATGTAATGCAATAAAATATAGGAAACATAATCAAAATGCATATACATGGGCAAGAGATAGTATATTAGCATCATGGCATGCATGATCAATGCTTAAAGTAAAATATGCTTAGATGGAACATAATATATTTGTAGGAAGAGACCATAATCATAGACTAAGCGACTAATACTTGGAATCAAAGGAATATCACCCCCTTGGAAGATGATTGAGGTATCTACCCCTTAATTTATAGTACGGGCCTAGCACCCCCTACAAGGTAGCCAAGGTATTTATCCCTCAACATGGTTGTATGGACTTAGCACCTCCCGACAACATGATCAAGGTATATACCCCTCAACATGGTATTACAGGCCTAGCAACCCCCGGTAAGATGGTCAAGTTATATATCCCTCAACATGGTAGTACGAGCCTAGTAGCCCCCGACAACGTGGTTGAGGAATAGCATCCCTCAACAAGGTGTTGTCAACTTGCAACACTATAGATACTTTTCAATAAATCAACACATATATATATCCCTTTCATCATGATAAAGACACTTAACACATAATCCATAGAATAGACCTTCAATACCTCAAGAACCCTTAACCAGACATTTTATCAAACACTTGGCTGGTGTGTAATGCTAGTTCAAAATCATGCAATTCAAGAGTGAAATCATCTGAGAAAACATAGTATGAATAAACCCACCAAAACTTGGTAATACCCTCATGCATGATACATTGAAACCCCTCATCAAATCTCATAATAGATCATAAATTCATAGCTCAAAATATGCTTAAACAATCCGCATTTCATGAAACCCCAACATAGTTTATAATCAACTTCATAGTAAGAGATACCTGTAGATAGTTTAACTTGAAAACATGCAATTCACATAAAAAGGAAGGTTTGGCACCGTGGGTGAAAGGACCCAATAGTTGAAACCCACATACCTTAACTTTGGGGCTTTCCTTGAAGAAGATTTGAATGAGAACTTGAATCATGAATGAATTCCTTATGATTCGGAATGAGTTTGGGACACTTGATTTTGAATGAAATATTTGGCTAAGTGTTGAAGAGGGTTTTGGGGATTGTCTTGAATGATATAGGGTTGAAAAATGACTAAGTATAGCTGTTTTAACGCATAGTAAGGCTTAGGCGTAAGACCCCAAGGCCTTAGACAAAACTAGAAAAATTGAAACAAAAATGTATAGGCCCGCGTCCTGACGTGTCGCGCCAGTAGTATTGATCGATTCTATTTTTCGTCAACTTTGGAAAATCAAATTTTGATACGATTTCTATAAAATCGGGATTATACCCTTTTCCCATTAAAGTTTTCCCCAGATCATGAATATGAAGTTAGATTTTTGATTTCACGCATGGATTTTGAGATACATGGAAATTATGATTTTGGGCATTTCAGAGGCACATTTTCGAGCTCTTTTTGGGGCGTTTCAATATCTCTCTCTTGGGAACATTCGTCCTCGATTGTAAAAGAAATGTATATGAGAGAAGTAATCAAGATAATTTCTGTCCAACATATGAATGCAACAAATTTGATAAATCACCATTTCAAAATTCCCAACATGTGTCAAAACCATGACTTGTCAACATAAACATGAATGCATACAAATGAAATAAGGGCAAAAACATAAGACTTAAAATCGTATAGGGGACTTAAATTAGTACCTTAGGCTTGAGTAGAATGGAAGAGATAGGGATATCACTTTTGCATATTTGCCTCGATTTCCCAAATAGCACTCTTAACTTGTTGGTTTCTCCAAAGGACCTTGGCAGAAGAAAAATCCTTGTTTCTCAACTTCTTCACTTGTCTATCAAAAATTTCTAATGGAACCTCTACATAAGTAAACATTTCTTCAATAACACCAGCAACATCAAGAGGCACAATAGCAATTGGGTCACCTACACACTTCCTCAACATGGACAAATGCAAGACAAGATGATCCCTATTTATGTCATTAGGCAACTCCAACTCATAGGCCACCTTACCAATCCTCCTTAACACTCTATAAGGACCCACAAATCTTGGACTCAATTTACCATTTTTACCAAAGCACACCACATCCTTCATGGGTGAGACCTTCAAGTAGACCCAATCAACAATCCTAAATTTAAGATCCCTTCTCCTCACATCAACGTAAGACTTTTTTTGACTTTGGGATGTTTTAAACCTTTCCATTATCATCCGCACCTTCTCCATGGCCTCCATAACTAGATACAAACCCAACAAAGCCATCTCCCCCACGTCAAACCATCCAATCGAGGATCTATAATGTCTACCATAGAGAGCCTCAAAAGGAGCCATACTAATGCTTAAATGATAACTATTATTGTAAGCAACCTTAATGAGTGGAAGGTGATCATCCCAATTACCCTTTAACTCCAAAACACAAGCTCCAAGCATATCCTCAAGATTTTGGATAGTTTTTTTGGCTTGTCCAGTTGCTTGAGGGTGAAATGTCGTACTAAGCTTTACCTTGGTACCAAGACCTCTTTGGATCGACCTTTAAAAGCGAGAAGTGAATTGAGAACAACAATCCATTATGACAGTCAAAGGTACCCTATTCAATCTAACCAACTCATGAATGTACAACCTAGCATAATCTTCAGCACTATAAGTAGTTTTAACTGGTAGGAAATGAGCCAACTTTGTCATTATATTAATGAAAACCCATATAGAATCAAAATGCTTTCTAGTCTTAGGCAACCCAACCACAAATCAATGTTGATTTCCTCACTTCCAAGTAGGAATCTCTATATCTTGGGCTAGGCCACCCAGTCTTTGATGATCAACTTTCACTTGTTGGAAATTATGACAACCGGATAAAATTAGCAATGTCTCTCTTCATACCACCCCACCAGAATATTTCCCTCAAATCTCTATACATTTTTGTAGAACCAGGGTTGATAGAATAGGAAGAATCATGACTTCTTTCTCAAGTTATCAACAATAAGCACACACAACCTACCTTTGTACCTAAGGGCACTATCTCCCCCTTGGGAGAAAACCTCTATTTTTCCATCTCTTACCGAGACATTTAACTCTAACAAGGCAAGGTCAAGATCTTGCTTTGCCTTCACCTCCTTAATCAATGTAGATTTAGAACCATCAACAACCACTACCCTACCATTGTCCACCTCCTCCAACCTAACTACCAATCTAGCAAACCTATGGACCTCTCTAGCCACCTCTTTGCCACCATTATCAATATGAGCTAGGAGACCCATAGACATCCAACTCAAAGCATCAACCACAACATTAGCCTTACCAGGTGATAATGCAGACTCATATCATGGTCTTTAAGAAGCTCTAACCACATTTATTGTCTCAAGTTGAGATCTTTTTGGGTGAACACATTGGAGACTCTTATTATTAGTAAACACATCAACATGAACCCCATACAAGTATTGACAAAAAAATTTCAAAGCAAAAACCATGGCGGCCAATTAAGATCATGGGTAGGATAATTCTTTTCATGCATCTTAAGTTGTCTAGAGGCATAAGCTGTCACCTTACCATTTTTCATTAAAACATAACCCAAACCAATTCTTGAGGAATCACAATACACAACAAACTTTTCCAACCCTTCTAGTAGAGACAAGATAGGAATGGAGACAACTGTATCTTTGAAAGTTTGGAAACTCTTTTCACACTCATTGGTCCACACAAATTTTGCCTTCTTTTGGGTCAACTTAGTCATAGGAAAAGCAATAGAAGAAGACCCATTAACAAACATCCAGTAGTAACCCGTTAAGCCTAAGAAACTTCTAATGTCTGATAGAGTGAATGGTCTAGGCCTATTTCTAATCACGTCCATCTTCTTAGGATCCACCTTAATACTATCACCTGACACCACATGACCTAGGAAGGCAACCTCTTTCAACCAAAACTCACATTTTTCATATTTTTCATACTTCTTCTTCCTCCCTCAAGATTTGAAACACTTCCCTTAAGTGATGTACATGCTCTTCCTCACCATGGGAATATGTCACGCCCAAAATCCCATTATGGCAAGATTGGCACCCGTTGCCAATATGCCTCTGGCGAACCAACCTGTATCTATGCGCTTTTTATACATTTTATAAGGTATTTCTACATTCAACATGCATTTAAGAAAGCAAGCAATAATAACAAGCGAAAAGAAAATGCATATGGCTAGGTTGTTGGGGCCATGGTGTCTAGAGTATGAGACATGACCACACTTTAATTTACATAGTCTACAAAGCCTCTAGATAAGGAAAAGTATCTGATAAGGGTTGGTACATACCCTGCCTTGACTAACTGTACCATACAAAATATACAAGCTCTAGACACACAAAGTTTCGAAGCAACCTAAAGCTTGGTAACAATAGCTGGATATCCTATACTCGTACTGGGGAGATCTACTAGCACCTATACCTACAACATGAAATGTAGGTCCCCCGTAAGGGATGTTAGTATGAGATAATATACTAAATATGTAAGGTAGGAAATACTATATATGAAGTAACAATTCAAATGAAAGTACGCACTGATGTAGAATAAGAGACCACCCTTAGTTATATTGTTGGATCATGTACTTTATGTTCTTTTCCTTACTTTACCTTTACTGTATAATCTGTGCACGACAAGTAATACAAATGACCAGCTGATCAGGGGTAAATCTATATCGGGATCGGCCCTGGATAAGCTTTTCCTTTAACCCCTCGGGCTGCTCCCCGTGTTAGGATCAACCCTGGCGAGGTGATTCATCCACCCCTCGGGTTATCACCCAACAACAAGCAATATACTTTACTTTATCTTTCAATTACCTTTGAGATGATGCTTTTAGTGGTCGTAATATTGGAGCTATAGGACTGCAGTTACAACATATGACACGTAAATAATCACAAAAGACAACACCATATTGAAAGGAGCAAGTTACACAAATAATGAGATGCATATAGAACGAACTCGTGTATCTTGGTATCTAAGCATGTAAGTATATTTGAAGGTGACTATGTATGTGAGCGTATGAACATGTGAGAGAGTTGAGATACAGTTAATAGTTGTGTTGGAGTTCGTAAGTGCCTTTATGTGCCAAGGAGGGATCTATGTTTCATGCCAAATAATACGAAATCAAATAACCTTACATACCTCGCTGTATGACCTTGCTATTACCTCGAGCTAACATTCTCTTCCTCCAAATATTTATCTACAACATAGTAGGTGATAAAACTAGGATTAGCAGCCAATAGATACTTCTTGGCAGCTCAATCTCATAAAAAAAACAACATACGGGCAGCAAGCGGATAATTATAAACCTGAGCGTATTCTTTCAACCTTTCTGCCCCTAATCATATTTTCTAATACACGTTCTCATATACATATCAGGTGTAGCCTATTTTTGTGACATAATAGTCTTACAACATCTAATAAAGCACAACAAATAACAATTTTATGCAACATACAAATAGGCGGCATAACGTTACATCCCTTCGTTACATTTCGACGTCGATAATCCCAAACGTTCTTCAACTTTATCCAAATTGTCCTCAACATATCTATACGTAAAGATAGCACTAAAACAAGCTTAGAATAGTACAAACGTAGTGATGGAGGATGTGAGGCAATATCCTTCCATCCATCAGCCCACAAGTTCGTACTATGAACACAAATGCGATATCCTATAAGAACTCACATTTACGGACCATAAAAGTGGTGCAACAACTTAGTTTCATCACTAAAAAACTATACCTTGTTAAAAATGATTCTTACTTCCTAATTCATCCAACCAAGAAGAGAAAATCCTCTTGAATAACAAGAAAAGTTCACAACGATCCTTAGGACACATGCTGTCCAAATTTCCAGCACAAGCATAACCAGCATATATTTCTTGTTTGTCATTGGCTAAGTATTAAAAAATACATCGATATTTCCACTTACCTTAGCCTTCAACATTAAGATTTCCTTCAAGAACCCTAGAAGGTTGTATTGGCTGCCTTGTGAAGTGAAGTAAAGAGAAAAAGAAGAGTCTTTAGGAAGCTGAAAATTTGTTCCAAAGTGAAATGATTTAAGGGGCTGCATTTGAGCCCATTTAAAGTCTCTCTTTGGCTGAATTTCTCTTGTGTTTTAGACCACATATACCGCATATTACTAAGTTGGTGAGGCAGAAGCTTGGTCCTCACACTTGGGCCTAATGGGTCTCAAAGTTGATGGGCCTTGGCTGCCCATTTTCTTAATTCCTCTTCACTTAGTTTAGGCTTAATTAGTCAAGTGGATTATGATGTACTTGGGTGCTTTTATTTTTCATCTTGGGCGGTAAGTATTGTGTATTTACGATAGTAAAATATGGGCTAAATTTACACCCTTAACATGGACTTTATTCATTATCAGACTTGGACAAATTCAACATCGAGACTAGTCTCTGTTTAGCCAGAAAATTTAAGCTAAGCAAGTAGGTGACTCACCTGCTTGCTTCCTAAGTCCTATAAGCACCTCACTTCTTCATATTGTTTAAGGTCATGATCTCCTCAATTTGACTCAAAACTTATTTACACACAACCCTCTTCAGCGTTAGACATACATATCGCCCTCTAATTTGAGATTCAAGAACTTTTAAAAATTGGCGCTAATTTGAAAAGCCATATCATGTTTCATTTGCATAGTACTAGTATTGTAAGATGTAGGGTGTTACAGAACAGATCAATTTATCACTGATAAATACCACCACAAACAAGTCAAGTTAGAGTTTAAAGCCCATATTCATAAGATTGTGAAGATAGCCGGTGTATTAGTCAAACCAAAAGACATAACCATAAACTCATAGTGCCCATACCTAGTCTGGATGGTTGTCTTGAGAATATCGCACTCCCTCACTTTCACTTGGTGATAGTTGGACTGAAGGTCAATTTTAGAGAAGTGATAAGCCCCTTGAAGTTGGTCAAAAAGGACATCAATCCTTGGTAGAGGGTCCTTATTCTTTATGGTGACCCTATTAAGTTGCTGGTAATCAATACACATCCTAAGAGAACCATCCGTCTTCTTAACAAACAACACCAGTGCACCCCAAGGTGATTGGCTAGGCCTAATAAAACCCTTCTCCAACAAATCCCTCAATTGCTCCTTAAACTCCTTTAAATTCGCTGGGGACATACAATAAAAGAGAATAGGAATGGGTTGAGTATTGGGAAGGAGGTCTATACAAAAATCTATTTCCCTTTTGGGAGGAACACCGAAAAGCTCACTAGGAAAGAAATTGTCATGCCCCAAGTCCCGTTAGGGCGAACCGACACCCATTGTCGATAAGGCTCGGGAGAGCCAACCTATATCTATGCACTTCCTATACATTTTATAACAGATTTCTATAATTTAACATGCCTTTATGCAAGTAAATAGTGATACAGCCAAAAGGAAATGCATGTGACTAGGCTGTTGGGGCCACAGTGTCGAAAGTACGAGACATGACCACACTTTAATATACATAGTACACAAATCCTTTAGATAAGAGAAAGTATCTGATAAGGGATAGGCCCCACCTCGATTAACTGTACAATACAAACATATAAGCTTTAGACACACACAAAGCTCCGAAGCAACCTAGAGCTTGGTAACAACAGTTGGATATCCTGGACTCTACTGAGAGATATACTAGCACTTGTACCTCCAACATGAAATGCAGGTCCCTCGTAAGGTACGTCAATACGAGATAATGTACTGAGTATGTAACGCATGAAATAATATATGAAGTAACAACTTCAAATGAAACTATGCACTGGTGGGGAATAAGAGACCACCTTTGGATATACTTTGGGATCATATACTTTATGTTCTTTATATTACCTTACCTTTACTGTATAATCTGTGCACACCATGTACTGTAAATGACCAATTGATCAGTGGCAAACTGTATCGGAATCGTCCTTGGCTAGGTTCTTCCTTAACTCCTCGTGCTACCACCCGTGATAGGATAGTCCCTGGCTAGGTGATGCTTCCACCCTTGGGCTACCACCCATCAAAAACTATATACTTTATCTTTCGATTACTTTTGAGATGATTCTTTTGGTGGTCAAAATATTGGAGCTTTAGGGCTATATATACAACATATGACATATATATAATTATACAAGACAATATGACAATGAAGAGAGCATGTTACATACATAACGAAATGCGTATGAGGTGAAACAACTCATGAATTTTATTTAGCAACAAAAATTCATGTAACTTGGTATTCATGTTTATATGCTAATTTGAAAGTGATCACATACAGGAGCATATGAACATGTGAAAAAAATGGATACACGGTTATTATTTGCCTCAGAGTTGGCAACTACCTTTATCTACCAAGGAGGACTCTATGTTTCATGCCAAATGATACAAAATCAAGTAGCCTTGTATACCTCGTTGTATGACCTCGTTACTACCTTAGAGTGGATGATTTTCCCTCAAATATTTATATACTGCATATTAGGCAATAATACTAGCATTATCAATAACACAATACTTCTAGGCAGTCCAATATCAAAAAAAAAAAAAAACTAACATCCGGATAGCAAGCTTATAACTATCGCCCCAAAGGCATTCCTTCAATCTTGTCACTTATAATCGTATTTTCTTGCAACCATTCTTATGTACATATCATATACAACTCATTTTAGACCCTTAAAAGCCTCCCAACATTCCACAAAGCATAACACATAATAATTCTACACAACTTACCAATGGACAACATAACGTTACCCCCCTTCGCTACATTTCGACGTCAACAATTCCAAACCTTTTCCAACTCTAACCAAACTATTCCAACAATATTTACACATACAAATAGTGCTAGGACATTCTTGGAACAACATCCAAGAAGTTATGAAGGACGTGAGCCAATAGCTTTCCATCCAACAACCCACAAATACCTATCAACATTACATTTAAGATAGCACAATAAAACTAGGTTGTTAAATGAAACCAAAATCAGGGCAGCAACTTTACGGTAATATATATAACTCAAACCATGTTAAGAACATCAAAGTCACTTCATCATACATCCAACAAACCATATAGAAGTCACTAAAACAAAAGGCAAGTGTGCAGCAACTTTCAGAACACATGTTGTCCAGAATTTTCAGCATAACATACTATTATATACTTCTTATTTTTCTTGAAGAAACCATACTAAATACACAACTATAATTGCTTACCTTTGCCTTCAATATTCTGGTTTCCCTTCAAGATCCTTCGAGGATTATTTTTGCAGCTTGGTAAAATAAAATAGAGAGAAGACAAAAGACTTTAGGAAAGCTGAAACATTATTTCCAAGTGGAATGAATTAGTGCTGCATTTAATCCATTTTTAAAGATTATCTTGGCCAACTTTCTCTTCCTATTTTGACCATATAATGACACCCATTAATGAACTTTTGATTCAATAGCTTGTTCTCCAAAATTGGGCTTAATTAGGTCCCCAACTTAATGGGCCTTTTGCTGCCCATTTATCCTTTTCTCTTTACTTACTTTGGGCCAAACTTATCAAATGAAATGGGATGGGCTTGGTCCCATTTTCTATTCTTCCTAAACTGAAAATTTAGCTCATATATGATGTCAAAACATGAGCTAAGAATACACCCTTAACCAATACTTTGCCCATAATCGGACTTGGAAAAATTCGACATCGGACCTCGTCTCTATTTAGCTTGCAAATTTAAGCTAAGCTAGTAGGTGACGCGCCTACTAGATTATTAAGTCATACAAGAACCTCAATTAGTTTACTTTGGTTAGGGATATGACTTCACCAATTTAACACAAAACATGTATACACTCAACACTTTTAAGTGTTAGAAGCACATATCGCCCATTAACACAAGATTCAAGCACTTTCAAGAATTGACGCTAATTTGACCAAACCATAACATGAGTCATGTACGTAGAATTAGTACATGTAAAATGTGGGGTGTTATATCCTCCCCGCCCCCTAGAAATATTCATCCTCGAATGTTCGCACAATTGGGTAGCTTAACAATGTATAAACCTTTATTTAAATAAACCTTTAGCAACACACTAATTTTTCAATCACACGTACCAATTAGTGTTCCAATTCTGCATGTTGGCCATACTCTTTAGCTTCAAATAAGTGAGGGTATTTTGACTTCATCACATCCTCGGCCTCCCAGTTTATCTCTTCTGCTTGCTTATTTCTCCAAAGTACCTTTACTGAAGCTATTTCTTTATTCCTCAATTTCCTAACTTGACGATCCAGAATAGCAACAGGTACCTCTTCATAAGTAAGATCTTTTGTAATTTACACGTCTTCAATAGGAGTAATATGGGATAGGTCACCTATGCACTTCCGAAGCATTGATACATGGAAAAATGGATGAACCATTGAAAGCTCTTGGGGTAGCTATAGTTTATATGTAACTTGCCCAAACCTCTTAATAATTTGATATGGCCCTATATAACGCGGACTCAATTTTCCTTTCTTACCAAATCTCATAACCCCTTTCATTGGAGACACCTTTAAAAATACCCAATCTCCTACTTAAAATTCAAGCCCTCTCCTCCTAGCATCCGCGTATAATTTGTGATGACTTTGGGCCATTTCTTGCCGCTGTTGTATTACCTTAACTTTTTCCATGGCTTGTTGTACTAGATCTGGACCAAGTAAGGTGGTTTCACCCACTTCAAACCATCCAGGCGGCGACCTACATTTCCTTCCATACAAAGCTTCATAAGGTGCCATCTTGATACTCGCGTGGTAGCTATTTTTATAGGAAAATTCAATAAGTGCCAAATGGTCTACCCAACTATCTTTAAAGTCCAATGTACAAGCTTGCAACATATCATCAAGTGTTTGAATGGTGCATTCTGCTTGACCGTCTGTTTGAAGGTGGAATGTTGTACTCAAATTTACTTGTGTCCCTAAACTCCTTTGGAAGGACTTCCAAAACTTTGCAGTGAATTGAGCTCCTCAGTCAGATATAATGGAGACTGGGATGCCATGTATCCTGACTATCTCTTTGAGGTATACCTTAGCATACTTTCTATTTTATAATCACTCCTGACAGGTAAGAAGTGTGCTGAATTTGTGAGTCTGTCAACTATTTCCCATATAGAGTCAAACTTCTGAAATGAGCGAGGCAAACCAGTAACAAAGTCCATATTGATCATATCCCACTTCCAGATTGGAAGTTCTGTACACTGTATATAACCTCCTAGCTTTTGGTGTTCTACCTTCACTGGAGCCACAAATTCTACAAGGTCCTTTTTCATGCCTCCCAACCAAAACACTCCCTTCAGGTCATGGTACATCTTAGTCGATCCTGGATAGATAGAATATCGAGAATGGTGGGCTTCTTCCATTATCCTCTTTCTTAACCCATTAATATCAGGCACACATAATCTAATTTGGAAGTAAAGTACTCCATTTTGTGTAAGGTCAAAGCCCTTTATCACACCCTGACTCACCTTTTCCTTAAGTTGTCGTAGAACAGGATCCTTGAACTATTTTTCTTTCACCTCCATTACCTATGAAGACGTCACTTGATTATGTACAATAACCCCTTCTTTTGGAGTTTCAAGAAGTCAAACTCCCAAACTGGCTAGTTGATGTAGATCCTTAGCCAACCCTTGACTAACCAAGCCCTGATCACCAGTAGTTATAATTTCCTTACGACTCAGAGCATCAGCTACCACATTTGCCTTCCCCGGATGGTATAGTATATAAATATCATAATCCTTTATCAGCTCCAGCCATCTTCATTGTTTTAAGTTTAGGTATTTGTGGTTATAGATGTATTTCTAGCTCTTATGATCAGTATATATGTCAATGTGAACCCTATAGAAATAGTGGCTCCATATTTTTAAAGAAAATATAACCGCTGCTAGCTCAAGAACATGAGTTGGGCAATTCTTCCTATGTGGTCGTAGTTGTCTGGATACATAAGCAATTACCCTACCATGCTGTGTCAGCATACACCCTAAGGCGACTCCTGAAGCATCACAATACACTGCATACCCCTCGGTGCCTTCTGGAAGTACTAGCACAGGTGCAGAATTTAGCTTATTTTTCAGTTCTTGGAAGCTCCTTTCACATGCATCACTCAATTGGAACTTGGTTGCCTTATGTGTCAACTTTTAGAGGCACAGAAATGGAAGAAAAACCTTCAACAAACCTTCTGTAATAACTTGCCAAATCTAGGAAGCTCCAAACTTCCGTGGGCGTCATTATCCTTGGCCAATCTTTCACAACATCTGTCTTTTTTGAATCAACTCTTATTCCCTCCTCATACACAATATGACCCAAGAATGCCACTGAGTTTAGCCGTAATTCACATTTTAAAAAACTTATCAATCACGAAGAACCTATAACACTTGTTGTAAGTGATTTGCATGGTCCTATTCTGACCTTGAGTATACCAAAATGTCATTTATAAACACTATCACAAACACATCCAAGAATGGCTTAAATACCGTGTTCATCAGATTCATAAAAATTGTTGGTGCATTCGTTAGCCCAAATGACATAACAAGAAATTAAAAGTGACCGTACTGTGTTCTGAAAGAAGTCTTAGGTATATCTTCCTCCTTCACCCTCACTTGGTGATACCCTGATCTCAGATCAATTTTTGAAAAGCATTTGGCACCCTATAACTGATCAAATAAATCATCAATCTTGGGTAGGGGGTATTTATTCTTAATTATCACCCTATTCAATTATCGATAGTCGATACATATTCTCAAGCTGCCATTCTTTTTGCATACGAATAACACTGGTACACACTAGGTCTTACAAAACCCTTCTCTAATAAGTCTTTCAATTGCTCTTTTAATTCACACAACTCTTCCGGGGCCATTCTATATGGAGGGATAGAAATAGGTTGAGTGCCTAGAAGTAAGTCAATACTAAAATCTATTTCTCGTTCAGGAGGTAAGCCTGGAAGTTCTTCAGGGAACAAATCAACAAATTCATTCACTACTAGGACTGATTGAAGAGTTGGTGATTCTGCCTCCATATCCCTTACTCTAACTAAATGACATATATACCCCTTGACATCATCTTTCTAGCCTTAAGATAAGAGATAAATTTCCCCTTTGGTGCCCCAACATTGCCTTCCCATTCCAGAACTACCTCATTTGGAAAGTGGAAGTACACTTTTGTAGTTCGGTAATCTAGGGTGGCATAGCAAGAAGATAACCAATCCATACCCATTGTTACATCAAATTCCACCATTTCTAACTCAATAAGGTTAGCCAAGGTGTCATGGTCACAAACAGTTACTACAAAGCCATATTAAACCCTTCTGGCCATAATAAATTCATCGATTGATGTAGAGACTTCAAATGGTTTATTCAATAATTTTGGTGTTCTCTTAAGCTTCACAACAACTACTGGGGTAATGTATGATAGTGTAGAACCAGGGTCGATTAATGCATATACATTATGAGGGAATATGGACAATGTACCTGTGATAACGTCAGGTGAAGCATCCAAATTTTGCCGACTGCGTAGAGCACAAGTGTGATTCTGGACCCCGCTAGAGCTAGCTGCTCCTCTAACACCTCTACCATGACCCATAGGTTCTTGTTGAACCCTACCTAATGGAGAAACTATCGATGATAATGCAATAGCTAACCTAGTAGATTGTGTTATATCACCCATACGCCTTCTCGAGCAATCTCTCATCATGTGCCCTGGCGCACCACACCAATAACAAACATCTGTTCTAACACGACATATACCCAAATGACTTCTTCCACACTATTTACAGGGTTGCCTAGGAGTCTTATAAAACCCTTCTCCAATAAGAGAATCAAAGGAAGGTAGCAACTCCTAAATGCTACATAGCCTCCTGCTTATAAATGTGGTGCACAACACATCGATAAATAAGACTCTACATAGACACGGGTTTGTAGACTAGCTAGGACGACCCGCTCTGATACCACTTCTGTCACGCCCCAAGCTCCGTTAGGCTGACCAGCACCTGTTGCCAATAAGGCTCAGGAGAACCAACCTATATCTATGCACATCCTATACATTATACAATGGATTTCTATAATTTAACATGCCTTTATGCAAGTAAACAGTGATACAGCCAAACGGAAATGCATGTGACTAGGTCGTTGGGGCTACAGTGTCGAAAGTACTAGACATGACCACACTTTAATTTACATAGTCTACAAAGCCTCTATATAAGAGAAAGTGTGTGATCAGGGTTGGGATAGGCCCTGCCTTGGTTAACTATACAATACAAACATATAAGCTCCGAAGCACCCTGGAGCTTGGTAACAACAGTTGGATGTCCTGGACTCTACTGGGGAGATCTACTAGTACCTGTACCTGCAGTATGAAATGTAGGACCCCGTAAGGAACGTCCGTATGAGATAATGTGCTGAGTATGTAAGGCATGAAATACTGTATATGAAGTAACAACTTCAAATGAAACTATGCACCGGTGTGGAATAAGACACCACCTTTGGATATACTTTGGGATTGTATACTTTATGTTCTTTATATTACCTTACATTTACTGTATAATCTGTGCACATCATATACTATAAATGATCAACTGATCAGTTGTAAACTATATCGGGATCGTCCCTGGCTAGGTTCTTCCTTAACCCCTCGGGCTACCACCCGCGATAGGATCATCCCAGGCTAGGTGATGCTTCCACCCCTCGGGCTACCACCCATAAAAAACTATATACTTTATCTTTTAATTACTTTTGAGATAATTCTTTTGGTAGTAAAAATATTGGAGCTTTAGGGTTGTATATACAACATATGACATATATATAATCATACAAGACAATATGGTAATGAAGAGAGCATGTGACATATATAATGAAATGCGTATGAGGTGAAACAACTCGTGAACTTTATTTAGCAACAAGAACTCATGTAACTTGGTATTCATGTGTATATGCTAATTTGAAAGTGATCATGTATAGGAGCATATGGACATGTGAAAAATATGGAGACACGGTTAATAGTTGTGTCGGAGTTAGCAACTACCTTTATCTACCAAGGAGGACTTCATGTTTCATGCCAAATGATACGAAATCAAGTAGCCTTACATACCTCGTTGTATGACATCGTTACTACCTTGGAGTGGCTGCTTTTCCCTTAAATACTTATCTACTGCATATTATCCAATAATACTAGTATTAGCAGCAACACATACTTTTAGGCAATCCAATATAAAAAAACTAACATCTGGACAGCAAGCTTATAACTATCGCCCCAAAAGCATTCCTTCAATCTTGTCACTTATAATCATATTTTCTTGCAACCATTTTTACCTGCACATCATATACAACTCATTTCAGAACCTTAACAGCCTCCCAACAGCCCACAAAACATAACACATAACAATTCTACACAACCTACAAATGGACAACATAATGTTATCCCGTTTGCTACTTTTCAACGTCGACAATTCCAAACCTTTTCCAACTCTAACCAAACTGTTCCAACAACATTTACACATAAAAACAGTGCTAAGACAATCTTAGAACAGCACCCAAGAAGTCATGAAGGATGTGAGCCAATAGTTTTCCATCCAAAAGCCCACAAATACCAATCAATATTACACTTAAGATAGCCCAATAAAACTAGGTTGTTAAATGAAACCAAAATCAGGGCAGCAACCTTAGGGTAATATATATAACTCAAACCATGTTAAGAACATCAAAGTCTCTTTATAATAAAATTCACAAACTATATCGAAATTACTAAAACAAAAGGCAAGTGTGTAGCAACTTTCTGAACACATGTTGTCCAGAATTTCCAGCATAACATACTATTATATACTTCTTGTTTTTCATAAAGAAACCATACTAAATACATAAATGTAATTGCTTACCTTTGTATTCAAGATTTTGATTTCTCTTCAAGATCCTTAGAGGATTGTGTTTGCAGCTTGGTAAAGTGAAATAGAGAGAAGACAAAAGACTTTATTAAAGCTGAAACATTATTTCCAAGTGGAAAGAATTAGTGCTGCATTTGATCAATTTTTAAAGACTATTTTGCCCAACTTTCTCTTCTAATTTTGTCCAAGTAATGACACCCATTAATATCCTTTTGATTCAGCAGCTTGTTCTCCAAAACTGGACTTAATTGGGTCTCCAACTTAATGGGCCTTTTGCTGCCCATTCTATAGCTTTCTCTTTACTTACTTTTGGGCCAAACTTATCAAATGAAATGGGATGGGCTTGGTCCCACTTTCCATCCTTCCTAAACTGAAAATTCAGATCATATATGATGTCAAAACATGAGCCAAAGTTACACCCTTAACCCAAACCTTACCCATAATCGGACTTGGACAAATTCGACGTCGGGCCTCGTCTCCGTTTAGCTTGCAAATTTAAGCTAAGCCAGTAGGTGACTTGCCTACTAGATTATTAAGTCATATAAGATGAGTGATGCCCGGGTGGGTATCACGAACGGAGTTAAGGTCTTTCTAATTCATTACCCCTCATGAAGTCTCATACTTTCATTAACAAGGTGCGCTAAGTGAAGCGTAGTCTTTCATATCCTAGGGCGTGCGACGTTAAGGATGATCAATATCTTCCCCGGGCGTAGTAGAAAAAGAGAGAGGGATAGGGACGTGAAGGAGTGGCTCAATTCATTTACTTTGGCTAGGGCTGTGGCCTCTCTTATTTAACACAAAACATGTATACACTCAACCCTCTTAAGGGTCAGACACACACATCACCCATTAACATAAGATTTAAGAACATTCAAGAATTGACGCTAATTTGACCAAAACAAAACATGAGTCATGTACATAGCATTAGTACATGAAAAATATGGTGTGTTTCAGAAATCTAGGAACTAATTAATCAGCGAGACCGACTCTATAGGAAGGATTTTGCACTTAACATCCCTAACCCTCACAGGATGATAGAGACACCCCTTAGAAACCAGCTTTTGAGCTTCAATGCAAGAAATTAATCTATCCTTGACCACCACATCATGACTCTCCTGCTCAAGGACATTTTCATTAGGGAATTGGAATTTGACCCAACGAGTTTTACAATCAATAGAGGCATAATACACATGCAACCAATCCATCCCAAGAACAAGAATGAAATCAAATTCCACCATATCTAACTCAACAAAATCACAAGGCAATATTTTATGCAAAATGATGATGGTATAATCTCTATAGACCCTTTTAGCAACAATGGATGCACCAACGAGAGTAGACACCTCATAAGGCTCACATAACAATTTGGGTTCAATGAAACTCTTTTTGGCTACAAAAGGAGTTCCAAAAGAGACAGTGACACTCGGATCTATCTATGTATATACATCAAAGTCAAAGACTTTTAACATACCGGTGATGACATCAGGCACCTCTTCTACCCCTTGTCTCCCTTGAAGAGCATAGAATCGATTGTGTCTTGGGGAACCACCTTGTTGACCTCCCCTTGCTTTAGGACCCCCATTTTCACTTTGGCCTTGTGAACGGGTATCCCCACCCTAGTTTTGATTATTAGGAAAATCCATCACCTTATGACATACTTTACCACACCTATAACACGCATTAGTATCCTTCAAACATGGGCTATTATGGCCTCTACCACATTTTGGGCACATAGTATTAGGCACCACACCACCACCACCTTGGACCCTTTGGTTTTCATTAGCAAACCTTCTATTAGGAGCATTGGAAGAACTTTGGCCTAGATGAAACCAGCCACCCTTGGGACTTTGGAACCTATCTTCAAAATGGGCCCTCTTCACCTCACCCATTCTCCTCTGTCTTAACTTTTTCTCCTTTAATTGTTCGTCATATGTTATGAGGTAGGAAAAGTCCATATCACCTATCAACATGGTGGCATCAATTATGGTGCATATTAGGAGAAGTCCATATCACCTTCTTCATTTACCAAGTCGGACACAACCATCACAAACTTTTTCATCCTAGACTTTTGCTCGGGCACCAATTATGGTGCATATTGAGAGAGTTGGTTGAACTTGAGGGCGCACTCCCTCACACTCATAGACCATTGATTTAGATTCATGAATTCCATCATTTTGGCCTTCCTTAGCTCAAGAGGAAAGAATTGGTTGAGAAATGCCACCTTAAACTCCTCCCGATGGATCACACTGTTATTCCCATGCTCCTTCCATTGAGTAAACCATGTTTAGGCATGAAATGACCGAAAAAGGTTCCTGAAAATGTACATCAAAAGTGGTTAGAATTATAATTTTCATATATCTCAAAATTCGTGCGTGATATCAAAAATTTGACTTCATATTCTTCATCAGGGGTAAAATTGAGTGGAAAATAGGCATAAACTTGATTTCAAAGCAACCATATCAAAATTTGAAAATCCATAATTTGAAAATTCTAGTGACGATCCGCGCCCCTCGCAGACGCGACCAGTTCGCGGATCAGTGTTATTTTTATCCTGTTATTCCTTATCCGATCCAAGGTCTTTGGGTCTTGGGCCTAAATCTTCCCATGCGTGAAAATACCTATACTTAGCCATATTTGACCTTCATATCATATACGACATTCCCCAGTACTCTCTCAATCACTTAGAAAAATATTTCACCCCAAATTTCAAGTCCCAAAACTCATCCGGATCTTAAGGATTTCACTCAAGCTTCAAGTTTCCATTTTCAATCTTCATCAAGAATTCTCCAAAGCAGAGGTATTTGGGTTTAAACCATGAGGTCCTTTAACATATGGTGACCAAGCTTCCTTTTTACATAAAATGCATGTTTCTAAGTTTATTTACTTATGAGTCTGTCTTACTATGAATGTGACTATGAACCATGTTGTGGTTTTATGAAAGTGTGACTTTTTAAGCATGTTTTGAGCTATGATACTTGTATCTATCTTGAGATGTGATGTAGGGTTTGATATATATACACGAGGGTATTACCAAGTGCTGGTGAGTGGTTTTACATTAAGTTTTCTTGCATGTTTTCATTCGTTAATTGTATTGTTTTACATTAGCATTACACACCCACCTAGTGTTTGATAAAATGTCCTCTTAATGTATCTTGAGTTGTTGAAGGCCTAATGCTTGGCATATGAATTAACTGACTTTATGATGATGAAAAGAGTTTATGTATGCGACAATCCCATAAGAAGTGTCTATTGTGTTGTGAGTTGACCATAGATAATTGAGGAGTGATTCCTTAATCACCTAGATGGGGGTGGTAATCCATCAACCTATTGAAGGGATAGTACTTCAATCATCTTGGATGGGGGTGGTAAGCCACAAACCAATTGACGGGTTGGTACCTCAATCATCTCTGATGGGAGTGACAAATCATCAACCAATTGAGTGGTTGGTACCTTAATCATCTCGGATGGGGGTGGTAAGCCGTCAACCAATTGACGGGTTAGTACCTCAATCACTACTAAGGGGTGGTCTACTTTAGATACCAAGTACTAGGTTGCTTGGTCTATGATGATGGTCTATTCCTACTAATATAATATGTTTCATGTATAAGTATGTTTACTTCTAGTACCATTCATGCATGCCATATTGTAATATGTGCACCAATGACCTAATTATGCATATCGATTATGATGCATACCTATGTTGCATTGCATTATATAAACTTAGTACATTCAAACATATTAACACATGATCTATACCTACATGATGTTACCATGTAGAAAATGAAGCCCTAATTGATTATCCTCCTCTTTCACGTGGCTAGTACGGTATCTCTCAAAGCAAGTTGTTGAGTCCTCAACTTCGAGGACATACTTCTCTCAACTTATGCTTCATAAAGACTCTCATTTATTTATGGTATGCTTTGACTGTAAGTGTGATTCCAATTGCTTGTCTTGGCCCTGTCACAATCCAAGCCTAGGGCCTAGACATGACACGGCGTATGGGGAACACAAGGGGACCCCAAGCAAGCGTTTTAACATATTATAACACATCTTTGGTTGCATAAGATATAAAATACAACAAGGGATTTTAAATAGGGATAAACGGGACTAAGGGACATCTTTCATAGCATAAAACATCATAGAGTCAAAAGAGTCGAAGATCATAACATCTATAGATATCATGTCCAACAACACCTTTAAAACCATAATACAAAGATACTAAAACAACCATGATTTCATGAAAACCCAAAATAGTGTGTAGTGAAATTCATTATAGATAAGAGCCATGAGTAAATCAACTTTAATTCATGCAATTTTAGGTAAAAGAGAGCTTAGGTATCATGCGTGAAAGGAACCCATAAAAAGAAATCCACAGAACTTAGTTTTGGGGAATAAATAGATGAAGATTGGAGATGGAGACTTTAAGCTTGAATGAGAACCTTAAAATTCAGATGAGTTTTGAAACTTGAATTTAGGAGTGAAATATTTTGCTAAGTGTTTGAGTGAGTATTGTGGAATATGTTGAATGATATGAGGATGAAATACAAGTATAGCTATTTTCACAATTGGGAAGACTTAGGACCAAGACCCGAAATTCTTGGACCGAGTTTAAAAACAACACACAAAATAAACTAAGGCGCTCCCTTGGCTCGTTACACCTTGGGCATGAAAACCTCACTGGAAATCGCATTTTGCGATTTTCAAATTTTGTTACGGTTACTCTTAAATAAGGGTTAGACCTATTTTCCACTCAATTTGACCCTCTAAACAAGAATATGAAGTCAAAAATTTTGGTATCACACATGATTTTTGAGATAAATGGAAATTACAATTCCGGGCACTTTCAAGACACATTTTCAGGCACTTTTTGGGTTGTTTCAAGCCCCTGCTAAGTTCCATTTTTAGAGGTGTTGCTGGAAAATTTATGTAATGATGTTATGAGCTTTGATTCTCTTTGACTCTATGATGTTTTATGATCTGAAAGATGTCGCTCAGCCCATTTATCCGTATTGACTATTTCTTATTACTATTTTATTCCTTCTGTGATAAAGGATGTGTAATGATATGTTAAAAGAATTGCTTGGGCTCCCTTTGAGTTCACCACATGTGTCACATCTAGGTCCTAGGCTTGGGTTGTGATAAACTTGGTATCAGAGCACTAGGTTGTTAATGGTACTCAGCATCCAACACACCGTGTTGATTAAAGTCTTATTCAGGTTTGTGTTGTACACCACAACTATGAGTAAGAGGCTATGAGACATTTTAGGAAAATTTTCCCTTTTTCTTACTCTATGTCGTGCTATTATAGAAGTTAAGGTAAAGTTTTTCCCCCTAACAATTGTTCTTTCCTATGCTAGATTATGCCTAACACAAGAGGAAGAAGAACCTGCACACCCGAGGAGCAACCGGCTCATTGTGAGCTCCGTGATGCTCTCACTTTGCTAGCTCAAGTTATGCTTTCTATGAGATCCGGGATGCTCTCACTTTGATAGCTCAATTTGTGGCTAACCAAGCCAACCAGGAGCCCAAGCTCATAATGCTCCTACTCCGGCATCTCCAGTGAGGAACTTTATGAGGATAAACCCAATGGAGTTCTATAGTTTTAAAGTGAATTAGGACCTTCATGAATTCATAGATGACATTTACAAAATATAGGCAATTATGGCTGTTAGATCGAAAGAGAAGGTAGAGTTGGCAACTTACCAACTCAAGGGGTGGCCCAAATATATATACTCAATGGAAGGAGGAGAAGGGGAACAACAATGTTGTTTCATGGGAGGAGTTTAAGGCAGCTTTTCTCAACTAGTTCTTCCCTCTTGATCCTGGGAAGCCAAATTGGCCTAATTCATGAATTTGAAGCAAGGATCTATGAGTATGAGGAAGTATGCCCTCAAGTTCAGCCAACTCTCAAAATATGCTCCACACTTGGTTGCCGACTCAAGGTCTAGAATGAATAAATTTGGGATAGGTATTTCCGATTTGGTAAGTGAAGAATGTCGTACCGCCATGTTAATTAATGATATAGACTTGTCCCACTTGATGACTAATGCCAAACAATTTGAGGTGGAGAAATTGAGGAAGAGAAGGGGTCATCAGGACAAGAGGGCCCGTTTTGATGGTAATTTCCAAAGTAATAAGGGTGGCCAGGTTCAGCAAGGCTAAGGGTCTTGTCATGCTACTAGTGGGAGATTTGCTAATGACTACCCAAGGCCCCAAGAGTGTGGTGGTGTGATGCCTAGACTCGTGTGTCCAAATTGTTCTAGGGGTCATGGTGGTCGATGTTAGAGGGTTACCAATGATTTTTTTGGTTGTGGGGAAGTAGGCCATAAGGCGATGGATTTCCCTCGAAATCGCAACAAGGGTAAGGATGTTCGTCCTCAAGGTGGGGACGGTAATGTCGTTCTTTTGGGGAGAGGAGGCCAAAAAGGTGGTTCCCCAAGGCACAATTGTTTTTATGCTTTACATGTTAGGCAAGGGGTTGATAAGGTGTCCGATGTTGTCACCGGTATGTTAAAAGTCTTTGGTTTTGATGTGTAAGCATTGATAGACCTGGATGCCACTCTTTCTTTTGTTACTCCTCTTATGGACAAAAAATTTCATGGTGAACCCGAAGTGTTGTGTGAGTCTTATGAGGTGTCCATTCTTATTGGTGTATCTATAGTTGCTAGAAAGGTCTATAGAAATTATCTCGTTTGCATCTTGCATAAATTATTGCCTTGTGATCTTGTTGAGTTGGATATGGTTGATTTTGATTTTATTCTTTGGATGGATTGGTTGCATGTATGTTGTGCCTCAATTGATTGTACAACCCATCAGGTCAAATTCCAATTCCCAAATGAACCCCTCCTTGAGTGGGAGAGTCATGATGTGGTGGTCAAGGATAGGTTTATCTCTTGCGTTAAAGACCTAAATTTGATCTCTAAGGGGCTTTTCTATCATCTTGTGAGGGTTAGATATGTTGAGTCTAAGGTCCTTCCTATAGAGTCCGGTGGTTAGTGAGTTTCTTGATGTCTTTCCAAATGACCTTCCCATTGTTCCTCCCGAAAGGGAAATAGACTTTGCTATAGACCTCCTTCCCAATACCCAACCTATTTTCTATTCCCCCTTACCGTATGGCCTCGACGGAGTTAAAGGAGTTGAAAGAGCAATTGAGGGATTTATTGGAGAAGGGTTTTATTATCCCTAGCCAATCACTTTGGGATGCACCGGTATGGTTATGAAGAAGAAGGATGGGTCTCTTGGAATGTGTATTGACTATTGGCAACATAATATGGTTACCATCAAGAATAAGTACCCTCTCGCAAGAATTGATGATTTGTTTGACTAATTTCAAGGGGCTAGTCACTTCTCTAAGAATGATCTTTGGTCCGAGTATCATCTAGTGAAAGTGAGGGAGTCTAACATTCCCAAGACGACCTTTCAGACTAGCTATGGGTATTATGAATTTGTGGTTATGTGTTTTGGGTTGACCAATGCACTGGCTATCTTCATGGATCTTATGAAATGGGTCTTTAAATACTACCTTGATTTGTTTTTGGTAGTTTTCATTGATGATATTTTCATCTATTCTCATAGTGAAGAGGAGCATGTGGCCGCTTTGAGGGTAGTGCTACAATGATTGAGGGAAGAGAAGTTGTATGCTAAGTATGAGAAATGTGAATTTTGGATAAAAGAGGTTGCCTTTCTAAGTCATGTGGTGTCAGGGATGTTATTAAGGTGGACCCTAAAAAGTTGGATATGATTAGGAATTGGCTTAGGCCATTGACCCCATTGGACATTAGAAACTTCTTAGTCTTAGCAGGTTACTACCGCAAGTTTGTGAATAGGTTCTCTTCTATTGCTTCTCCTATGACTAAGTTGTCTCAAAAGAAGGCTAAGTTTTTTTGGACCTATGAGTGTGAAAAGATTTTCCAAACCTTGAAGGGTAAGCTTGTCTCCACTCCTATGTTTTCTTTGCTGGAAGGGTTAGAAGGGTTTGTTGTGTATTGTGATGCCTCTCAGATTTGTTTGGGTTGTGTGTTGATGCGAAATGGTAAGGGAATAGCCTACTCTTCTAGGAAAATTAATGTGCAGGAAAAGAATTATCCTACTCATGATCTTGAATTCGTCATCATGGTTTTTTCTTTGAAAATTTGGCATCATTATTTGTATGGGGTGCATATTGATGTGTTCACCGATCATAAGAGTCTTCAGTATGTATTCACTAAAAAAGATCTCGACTTGAGACAATGAAGGTGGTTAGAGCTTTTTAAAGATTATGATATGAGTGTGCATTATCGTCCCACTAAGGCTAATGTTGTTGCGGATGCTTTGAGTAGGATGTCTATGGGTAGCTTAGCTCATGTTGATGATAAAGGCAAGGAGGTGGCTAGGGAGGTTCATCGGTTGGCTAGATTGGGGTATAGGATGGAAGAGGTTGATAATGGTGGTATTCTGGTTGTTGATGGTTCAAAATCTTCCTTGGTTGACGAGGTATAAGTAAAGCACAATCTTGATTCCTCATTGTTAGAATTAAAGATCTTGGTGGGAGAGGGCAAGGTGGATGTTTTCTCCAAAGGGGTAGATAGTTCCCTTAGGTACCAAGGTTGGTTGTGTGTGCCTATTGTTGATGGCTTAAGAAAGAAGATTCTTGATGAGGCTCATAAATCTTCCTATTCTCTCCACCCTGGTTCTACCAAGATGTATAGGGATTTGAAGGATGTATTTTGGTGGAAGGTGTGAAGAAAGACATTGCCAAATTTGAATCTGGTTGTCATAATTGCCAACAAGTCAAAGTGGAGCACCAAAGGCCGGGTGGCCTAACCTTAGACATAAAGATTCCACTTGGGAGTGGGAGGAAATTAACATGGACTTTGTGGTTGGGTTTCCTAAAACTAGAAGGGGTATTGATTCTATTTGGGTTGTGGTTGATAGGATGACAAAGTCAGCTCATTTCCTACCAGTTAAGACTACTTATGGGGTCGAACACTATGCTAAATTGTACATTCTTTAGTTGGTGAGATTGCATGGGATGCCTTTTTCTATCATATCGGATCTTGGTTCTCAATTAACTTCACACATTCGGAGGTCCTTCTAAAGAGGTCTTGTAACCAAGGTAAAGCTTAGTACGACATTTCACCCTCTAACGGATGGCCAAACCGAAAGAACTATCAAAACTCTTGAGGATATGCGTAGGGAATGTATTTTGGAGTTTAATGGTAGTTGGTATGATCATCTTTCTTTAATTGAGTTTGCTTATAAAAATAGCTATCAATCTGGCATTGGTATGGCTCCTTTTGAGGTCCTTTATGATAGAAGTTGTAGATCACCGATTGGGTGGTTTGAAGTCGGAGAAATGGCTTTATTGTGTCTGGATTTGGTTATGAAGGCTAAGGTTAATTAGAGAAAGGTTTAAATAGCCCAAAGTCATCAAAAGTCGTAGCCAATGTTAGGAGAAGAGAGCTTGAATTTAAAGATGGTGATTAGGTCTATCTGAAGGTGTCACCCATGAAGGGTGTAGTTCGTTTTGGTAAGAAGGATAAATTAAGTCCATGACTTTTGGGTCCTTATAGGGTATTAACGAGGATTGGTACAACAGCCTATGAGTTGGAATTACGTAGTGAAATGGATTTGGTTCATCCGGTGTTTCATGTGTCTATATTGAGGAAGTGTGTGGGCGATCCGAATGCTATTGTCCCGTTGAATGTTGTGGGTGTTGTTGAGGACAACTTTAATTATGAGAAGGTTCCAGTAGAGATCTTGGATAGGCAAGTGAAAAGGCTAAGGACCAAGGATGTTGCTTCAGTTAAGGTCCTTTGGAGGAATCAACAAGTCGAAAGCACTACATGGGAGGCCAAAGCGGACATGCAAAAGTGATATCCCTATCTTTTTCGTTCTACTCAAGCCTAATGAACAAAATCTAAGTCTTCTATGTGATTTCATATCTCATGTATTAGCCCTATATGTCATATGCATGCAATCAGATTTATGTTGACAAGTTCATGGTGATTTTAACACTTATGTTGAGATTTTTTGAAAATGGTGTTAAGTGTGTTGTAGCATGCTTATTGGGGCTGATTTCTTCATGATTACCCTTCTTATGTATGTTTCTTTGACTTTCGGGGACAAATGATCCCAAGGGGAGATATTGAAACGACCTCAAAAAGTGCTAGAAAATGTACCTCGGGAGTTTCCCGAATTGTAATTTTCATATATCTCAAAATTCGTGTGTGATATCGAAAAGACTTCATATTCTTGATCAGGGGCAAAATTGAGTGGCAGATGGGTCTATCCCAAATTTTAGAGAAACCATATCAAAATTCGAAAATCCATAATTTGTAAATTCTAGTGACAATCTGCACCCCTGGCGGATGCGGACAGGGCGAAGATTAGTGTCATTTTTGGCTTGTTATTCCTTGTCCAGTCCAAGGACTTTGGGTCTTGGGCCTAAGTCATTCCATGCTTGAAAATATCTATACTTAGCGATATTTCACCTTCATATCATACAAGACATTCCCTAAAAACTCTCTCAAACAATTAGAAAAATATTTCACCCCAAATTTCAAGTCCCAAAACTCATCCGAATCTTAAGGATTTCACTCAAGCTTCAAGTCTCCATTTCCAATCTTCATCAAGAATTCTCCAAAGCTAAGGTATGTGGGTTTCAACCATTAGGTCCTTTCAGCCATGGTGCCCAAGCATCCTTTTTGCATAAAATGCATGTTTTTAAGTCTATTTACTTATCGGTCTTACTTACTCTGAATGTGACTATGCAAAATGTTGGGGTTTTGTGAATGTGTGACTGTTTAAGCATGTTTTGAGCTATGAATATTGGATCTGTCTTAGGATTTGATGTAGGGTTTTGATGCATGTTAGATGAGGATATTACCAAGTGTTTGTTGAGTGGTTTTACATTATGTTTTCTTGCATGATTTCACGTTTGAATTGCATGGTTTACACCAGCATTACACACCCACCAAATGCTTGATAAAATGTCCGGTTAATGTATCTCGAGTTGTTGAAGGCCTAATGTCTGGCATATGAGTTAAGTGACATTATGATGATGAAAGGAGTTTATGTATATGTCGATCCCATCAGAAGTTTCTATTATGTTGTGAGTCGATCATAGCCAATTGAGGGGTGATGCCTCAATCTCCTAGATTGGGTGGTAAGCCATTAACCAATTGAGGGGTTAGTACCTCAATCATCTAGAATGAGGGTAGTAAGCCATAAACCAATTGAGGGATTGGTACCTCAATAATCTCGGATGGGGGTGGTAAGCCATCAACCAATTGAGGGGTTGGTACCTCAATTACCTTGGATAGGGGTGGTAGGCCATCAACCAATTCAGCGCTTGGTACCTCAATCATTACTAAGGGGTGTCCTACCTTAGATTCAAAGTACTAAGTTTCTTGGTCTATGTTGACGGTCTATTCCTACTAATGTAATATTTGCCATGTATAAGAATGTTTACTTCAAGTATCATTCATGCATGCAGTATTGTTATATGCTCAGCTATTGCTTAATTATGCATATTGATTATGATGCCTATGTATTGTTACATTGCATCCTACATACTTAGTTCATTGAAACGTACTAACGCATACTTTATGCCTACATGATGTTACTATGTAGGAACCGGAGCCCCACTTGATCATCATCCTCTTCCATATGGCTAGTACGGTATCTCTCAAAGCAAGTTGGTGAGTCCTCAACTTCGAGGACATACTTCTCTTGATTTATGCTATGTATAGTCTCTCTTTTCTTTATGGTATGCCTTCACTATGAGAGTGAGCCTTGTTGCTTGTCGTGGCCCCCGCTAAATTCTATGTTTAAAGGTGTTGTTATAAAAGTTATGTAATGATATTTTGAGCCTTCACTCTCTTTGACTCTATGATTTTTATGATATCAAAGATGTCCTTTTCCCCGTTTATCTCTATTTACTATTTCTTATTACTATTTTATTGCTTATGTGACCAAGGATGTATAATGATGTGTTAAGAGGCTTGCTTGGGGTCCTTTATGGTTCCTCATGTGCCGTGTCACATCTAGGCCCTAGGATTGGGTCGTGATAGGGCCATCCCTTTATGTTTGTAGGCCGCTAACTCCAATCTAACACCCATAATAGAAAACACTTTGTACACCCCATCGATAAACACCTAAGGATCCACATCCAATTTGGACCCATCAAACACCGATGGGTTCATCCTTGTGAAATCCCTCACCCTAGAAGCCAGAGAAGGAGCATGAGGAGCTTGGGCACCTTTGTTTATTTGATTAGCCATGACATGGGCTAGTATGGTGATAGCATCACTGAACTCCTCATGGGCCACTCCCCCATCTTGAGAAGCTTAAAGAGCATGAGGGGTCGATTGCTCCTCGAGAGTTTAGGCTCTTCTTCCTCTCGAAATAGGCATGATTTAGCATAGAAAAGAACATTCGTTAGGGGAAAGCCATACCTTAATCCTATAGCACGACCTAGACCAAGAAGAAGGGAAACATTTCCTAAAACACCTCATAGCCTCTTATTCATACTTGTGGTGTACTTCACATCCATGAATAAGACTCTGATGCGATATGTTATATGCCGAGGACCATTAATAACCTAGTGCTCTGATACCAAGTTTGTCATGACCCAAGCCTAAGAACTAGATGTGACACAGTGAATGAAAACCCAAAGGTGTCTCCAAACAAGCCTCTTAGTATATCATTTGCAATTCTTTGATTGCGGAAGCAATTAAACAACGAGAAGAGAGAACAAATAAGGACAAACGTACTAAAGAAAGTCTTTAATAGCATAAATCATCAAAAGAGTCAAATCACAAGCATAATACATCACTTTTCCAAGAACGCCTCTAAACATGGAATTGAGGGGGGGCCATGACACTATTTGGGCTCACCCTCATAGTTATAAGCATATAAATAAAGGAAAACATCTTTACATAATATAAGATCAATAACTATTGTCCTCGGAGTTGAGGAGTCACCAAATTCGCTTCAATAGATAGTACTAGCCATGTGAAGATGAAAATGATCAAGTGGAGCTCCGGTTCCCACATGGTATTATCATGAAGGCATATAGTATGCATTAGTATGTTTGAATGTACTAAGTATGTAGGATGTAATGCAATAAGAGATAGGCAACATAATCAACATGCATATACATAGGCAAGAGATAGTTTATTAGCAACATGGCATGCATGATCAATGCTAAAATATGCTTAGATAGAACATACTACATGCGTAGGAAGAGACCATCATCACAAATCAAGCAACTAATACTAGGAATCCAAGGCATATAACCCCCTTGGAAGGTGATTGAGGTATCAACCCCTCAATTGGTAGTACAGGCCTAGAAATCCCCAACAAGGTGGTTAAGTTATATATCCCTCAACATGGTAGTACGGGTCTAGCACCCTCCGACAAGATGGTAAAGGTATATACCCCTCAACATGGTAGTACTGGCCTAGCACCTCCCGACAAGATGGTTGAGGCATAGTACCCCCTCAACAAGGTGTGGTCAACTTGCAACATTATAGATACTTTTCAAGAAATCAACACATATATACATCTCTTTAATCATTATAAAGTCACTTAACTCATAAGCCATGCAATAGACGTTCAATAACTCAAGAACCCTTAGCCAGACATTTTATCAAACACTTGGCGGGTGTATAAAGCTAGTTCAAAATCATGTAATTTAGAAGTGAAATCATGTGATAAAACATAGTATAAATCAACCCACCAACACTTGGTAATACCCTCATGCAACATACATTGAAATTTCCTCATCAAATCTCATTATAGATCATAGATTCATAGCTCAAAACATGCTTAAACAGTCCACCTTTCATGAAACCCCAACATAGCTTATAATCAACTTCATGGTAAGAGATACCTATAGATAATTCAACTTTAAAACATGCAATTTCTATAAAAATGAAGGTTGGGCACCATGTGTGAAAGGAACTAATGGTTGAAACCCACATACCTCAACTTTGGTGATTTCCTTGAAGAAGATTTGAATGACAACTTGAATCTTGAATGAATTCCTTGTGATCTGGAATGAGTTTGGGACACTTGATTTTGAATGAAATTTTTGGCTAAGTGTTTGAGAGGATTTTGGGGAATGTCTTGAATGATATGGGGTTGAAAAATGACAAAGTATAGGTGTTTTTACATATAAAAAGGCTTAGTCCCAAGACCCCAAGGCCTTTAATTGAACTAGAAAAACTGGCAACAAAAATGTACAGGTTCGCGCCTGGCCGCGTCGCGCCAGGAGCGCGGATCAATTCTATTTTTTGTCAACTTTGAAAAATCAAACATTGATACAGGTACTCTAAAACCATAGTTATACCAATTTTCAACTCAATTTTTCCCCCAGATCATGAATATTAAGTCGGATTTTTGATATCACGCACTAATTTTAAGATATATGAAAATTACGTATTTGAGCATTTCTGAGGCATATTTTTGGGCACTTTTTGGGGCATTTTAATGCTATGCTAAACCTGACTTAGTACCAATGCCTCTTTGGATAGATCTCTAAAAGTGAAAGGTGAATTGGACACCACGATCCAAAATAATGGATAATGGAACCATATGCAATCTAACCAGGTCATGGATATACAACTTAGCATAGTCTTGGGCAACATATGTTATTTTTACTAGTAGAAAATGTGTTGGTTTTGTCACTCCATCAACAATAACCTATATGGTATCAAAATGTTTTTTCCTCTTAGGCCAACCAACCACAAAATCCATGTTGACCTCTTCCCATTTCCAATTGGGGATTCCAATCTCTTATGATAGGCCACCCGACCTTTAGTACTCGGCTTTGACTTGTTGGCAATTTTTACACCTGATCACAATCTTTGAAATATTGTCACAACCCAAGCCTAGGGCCTAGACGTGAAATGGCGAATGGGGAACCCGAAGGAACCCCAAATAAGCCTCTTAACTTGTCATTATACATCATTGGTCGTGGAAGCATATTAAAACATTAAAAAGCAAGAATAGGGGCAAAAGGCTAAGGGAAAAAGCTTGCACAATATCATAGTCAAAAGACAAGAGTTAAACTCATATCATAGATACAAAACATGTCCAAAAACTACCTCTACTACATAGAAAAGAGAGAGGGTCAAGACAAAGCAACCAGGCTCACCCTCATAGTCAAATACAACATAAAGAAGAGTGTGTCAATACATATCAAGAGAGCATAGACTAAGGTCCCCGAAGTGGAGGACTCACCAACTAGGTTGAATAACACCGAACTAGCCATGTGGAAGAGGGGGATGATCAACTTGGGTAGTAGTTCCTTCATGGTGACATCATGTAGGCATAGAGTATATGTTAGTACGATTGAATGTACTAAGTATGTAGGATGCAATGCAACATTAGATAGACATCATAATCAAAATGCATAATATTAAGCAATAAATATAATATAACAACATGGCATGTGTGATAAATGCTTAAGTAAAACATGCTTAAGTAACTCATGCTCATATAGGATATCATATGTGTAGAAGAGACCGATCTAGTTATTCAATGTACAAACCCCTTGTTGGTTGTGTGGTATAAACCCCTTACATGGTTGATGTTAATCACACCTTATCAACACAGTGGCGAAGTACAAACCCCTCATATGGTTGATGAGTACAAACCCCCAACATGGTTACCCGGACTCTTATCCCCCCGGAACAGATATGATCTAATGCCACACTTTATATAGAGTATATAATATAAATAAGCTCATTTCATCATCATATAGTCATTCATATTATATCTCATGCTTTGGGCTTTCAACTTCTCAAGAAACCACATCCGATCATTTTATCAAACAGTTAGAGGGTGTGTGATGCTAGTATAAAACCATGAATTATAGAGATGAAATTATACAAGAAATTCCATTGTAAAACCACCAATCAACGCCTTGCAACACTCTCAAGAAATACATATATATATATATGTATATATATATATATATATATATATATATATATATATATATAGATATATATATAAACACCCTTTCTAAAGTCTAAAAAGAGAGCAGATATATATCTCTCAAAATATGCAAAAGATGATATGAGGGTAAAAGTATGGGTAAAACACGTTTATGAATACTTAGACCCAAGACTTAGAAGTCTTGGACCGAACTAAAAAAAATAGTCCACTTTTATACAGTGGCGCATCGCGAGGGGGTTGCAGAAACACCTCTGGAAATCGCACTTTCCAATTTCATAATTGCTAATCTGCCACTCTTAAATCGGGGTTAGACCCTTGTTCACCAAACTTTGACCCCTTGAACAAGAATATGAAGTCGAATTTTTGAAATAATAAATGGGTTTTGAGATATAAGGAATTTAAATTCTGGGCATTCTGAGGCACCTTTTCTCGCACTTTTTGGGGTCGTTTCAAATATCCCTCTTCTTACCACCACACAATACACCTATCTCAAATCCTTATATATCTTTGTAGGACCAGGGTGAATGGAATAGGATGAATTATGGGCTTCATTTAAAAATCAATTCCTTACCCATCCACATTTGGCACACACAACCTACCTTGATGACTAAGGACACCATATATCCCATGGGAGAGAAACTCCACGTAACACTCATTTACCAATGCTATCAATTAAACCAAGGAAGGATCAATGTCTTGTTCAGATTTGAACTCTTCAACAACAGAAGATTTGTAACTATCTAAAACCACCATACCGCTATTTTTAGTTTCATCCAACCTTACTCCCAATCTAGCCAATACATGAACCTCCTTTGCTAACTCCTTCTTTTTTTAATTGATGTGAGCTATACTCTCCACAAACACCCTACTTAATGTTTCAACCACAACACTAGCTTTTATTAGGTGATAATGCGCACTCATATTGTAGTCTTTAAAGAGTTCTAACTACTTCCGTTGCCTCAAACTGAGATTTCTTTGGATGAATAAATATTGAGGATTTCTTGATGATGAAGACATTTACATGAACCACATACAAATAATGATGCTATACTTTTAAATCAAATACCATGACCGGTAGTTCAAGGGCATGATTAGGATAACTATGCTCATGTACTTTTAGTTGTCTAGAAGCATAGGCAATGACTTTGTCATTTTAAATCAACACACAACCTAACTCGATTCTTGAATCATCACAATAGACAAAAAACCTTTCTAACCCTTCCAATAAAGTGAAAATAGGAGCAAATGTAAGCTTGAACTTTAATGTTGAAGTTCCTTTTCCATTCATCTATCCTAAGGAACTTTTCCTTCCTCGGTTGTAACCTACTAAGCCAACAAGCCTTAATGTCCATTGGAGTTAAGGGCCTAGGAAAATTTCTCACCATTTTCATTTTCTTAGGATCCACTTTGATTCCTTCACCCGACACCATATACTAAGGAAGGTAACCTCTTTCAACCTAATTCACATTTGTTAAACTTGGTAAACAACTTTTCTTCCCTCAAAGTTTGCAACAATACCATCAAATGCTTCACATGCTCTTCCTAACTCCGAGAATAAATCAAGATGTCAGCAATGAACACCAAAACGAACATGTCAAGGTAGGATTTAAAGACCATATTCATTAGATCCATAAATATTCTTGAAGCATTAGTTAGTCCAAAAGACATCACTACAAATTCAAAATGCCTATACGTTGTTTGGAAGGGTGTTTTAAAAATGTCTTATTCTCTTACCCTTATTTGATGGTACCTGGATCGAAGGTCAATCTTTAAGAAGTAACTAGCCCCTTGTAAATGATCGAATAAATCATCTATCCTTGATAGTAGACACTTGTTTTCTATAATGACCTTATTGAGTTGTTGGTAGTCATGCACATTCTAAGTGATCCCATTTTTTTCCTTACAAAACAATATATGTGCACCCCAAGGTGACTTGCTAGGCTTATAAATTCCTTCTCCAATAAGTCCCTCAATAAATCTTTTAGTTCTTTCAATTTTGTTGGGGCCATACAAAGTAGGGATGAATAGAGATAGGTTGAGTATCAGGGATGAGGTCTATACAAAAATCTATTTACTTCTCGAGAGGAATATCAGGGAGTTCATTAGGAAAGACATCAAGAAACTCATTAACCATTGGAACAAACTTAATAGAAGGAACTTTGGAGTGAGCATCCCTAACCCTCAGAAGATGATACATGCAACTCTTAGCAAAAAATTCCTGAGCCTTAAGACAAGAAATGAACCTTGCCACTCAAGGATGGGTTTATTAGAAAATTGGAACTTAACCCTACGAGTTCTATAATCAATGGAAACATGATATGTATGTAACCAATATATCCCAAGAATAATTTTAAAATCTACCATGTCAAGTTCAACTAAATCACAAGGAAAGACTTTATACAGTATGCACACGGGACAACCCCTATAAGCTCTCCTAGCAACAATAGACATACCAATGGGAGTAGTCACAAAAATTGGTTCACATAATAACTTGAGACATATATCAAATCTACTAGCACTGAATTGGGTAATGAAAAATAAAGTGGCACCTGGAACTAATAAAGCATACACATCATAATCATAAACCTTTAATATACTAGTGATGACATCGGGTGCCTCATCCAACCCTTGACTTCCGTGAAGAATATAAAATTGTTTGTAATGTGGAGCACCTCCTTGTTGTCCACCTTGTAACCCTTTGCCTCCACAAGAACAATTTGCTTTAAGAAGACCATGTTTAACCTTGTTAGGAGCATTTGGAAAATCAACAATCTTGTGGCCCATCTTGTCACAGCCAAAACAAGCACCCGACTCTCTCAAGCATCTACCACCATGATTTTTCCTATACTTTGGACACTTAGGAGAGGTTGCTCGACATTTGCACCTTGAGCACTAGGGTATGGCACCTTATCATTGATGAACCTTTTTTTGGTGCTGAGCATTTGATGACCCTTGGCCTTGAAATTTGTTTCCTTGTTAGAAGTGACGACCTCCACCACCCCTAGCACCTTTGAACTCATCGTCCTAACGAGCCCTATTAGAATCCCCACTCTTCCTCTTTCTAAGCTTCTCTCCCTCAAGTTTTTTGGTATGTTATCATCGAGATTTGTCCATCTCCCCTATAAGCATGCAGTACGACACTCTTCATTGGCCAAATCAGACACTTCTAATAAAAACTTATTCATTTTTGCTTAGGGATTGACAACAAAGTGAGGAGCATACTTTTTGAGCTTGTTGAATTTGAGAGAATACTCTCTCAAACTCATGGAGCCCAATTTGAGGTTGATAAATTCCATCATCTTTGCCTCCATTAGTACAATAGTGAAAATGCGATCATGGAAGGTGGCTTTGAATTCCTCCTAAGGAGTAGGATCATCATTTACCCCATCTATATTCCATTGGGTTAACCATATTTGTGTAAGGTCTTTGAATTGATAGGCTGCTAGTTCTACTTTTTTCCTCTAAGCTTAAACCCATAATAGCTTGGATTTTGTACAACTCATAAATAAATTCTTGAGGATCCTACTCCACTATAGAGCCATGAAACTCCACAAGATTCATCCTCATGATGTCCATTACCCTCTAGGCCAAAGTAGGTGCATTAGAAGCTTCGGTCACTTGGTTAATTTAGTTGGTCAGGACTTGTGAAAACATTCTAATATTCAACATGAGAAACCCCCTCTTCTTGGGGAGCTTGAAGAACTAGATGGGCTTGATCCTCTTCGATAATAGGGTCACTTGGTGGTATTCTTATTGACGAAATTATCTAGAAGTGTAAGAGCAATCATTAGATGTAAGAAATTCTTAGGACTAATTCTATAGCACGAGATATATCATGAAGAAGTGAGTCATTGCCTAAATGCCTGATAGCCTCTTATTCATAGTTGTGGCATGCTTCACAACCATGAATAAGACTCTATTTTATGCAATATCTTGGATTTGCAAGGGTCATTTATAAACCTAATTCCATAATATCAAGCTTGTCATAACCCAAGCCTAGGGTCTAGGTATAACATGATGAATGGGGAACTCGAAGGCACCCCAAACTAGCCTCATAGTATACATAGACACATCATTGGTTGCGAAAAGTGGTTTCACTATCAAAAAAGTATCACTAGGGGGATTAAGGACTTAGGAGGCACTCTATGTGGATAAGGGATGAGGAATTACCACCAGACAATCATATCAAGACAGGTTTCGGGATTACCCTCAAACGCAAATAAGAAAGGTAGATAGGAAATGTATGTTTCCCTCAAAATAAAGGACTTACCAAAAGCAATGTCTTCAAGAATCATACTAGCCATGTAGAGGTGGATGGATAGGGGTTGCGGTCCCTACATGGTTAGATTATGTAGGCAAAATGTGTACATTAGTACTTTGAATATATTAAGCACGTGACATGCAGCGTAACAAGAACATAATAAGTCGTATTAGTCAAGATACATAATATGTACAATGGTTATAAGCTGAATATAACAAGAATGGTCAATTCCTTACATAAAACATACATAGGAGATAAAAATATAAGTTCATGGTATGGCATGTATATATGTAGGAGGAGATGTTAACCAATATGAAGACTATGTGAGCTACTACATGGAATTCCAGTGTTGCCTCCACATCGAAAAGTAGAGTGATTTACTTGCCAAGGTAAACCATACCCTTACCTTATGACATAGCCGTTTTAGTTCATGTTACATGATACCCTTACCTCACAACATGGACTTTATGGGGGATGTACACGATATCCTTATCTTATGGAATGGCCTTTTTGGTAGGTGTTACAAGATATCCTTATCATATAGCCTGTCCTTTTTGGTAGGTGTAAGCCTATTTAGGTTTAATGACAACAAATATTCCCAAAAATGTGCCTCGGAAGTGCCTGCAGTCATAATTTCGATATCGTGTGCAATATAAAAAATTTGACTTCATATTCTTGATCAAGAAGTCATTTTAAGTGGGAGATAGGTCTAACATTGATTTTAGAGGAATCGAATTGCAATTTCAAATTCAAAAAATTTTAATTTCAAGAATCAGTCCATGATAGTGCCGCTTCGTGCAGCTTTCACGGACATGTGTAAACTTGGTCTCTGAAATAGGTCCAAGATGCAGACCTATGTAAATTCTGCCTGATTATTATTCTTACGGTCCAAGACTTTTGAGTCTTGGGACTAAGTGTTCCCAAACTTGAAAGTACCTATACTTAGCCATTTTTCACCCTCATATCATTTGAAACATTCCCCAATACTCATTCAAACACTTAGCCAAATATTTTACTCCTTAATTCAAGTCTCAAGCCCTCTTTTGGATCTCAAGAATTTCACTCAAGTTTCAAGTCTCCATCTTCAATCTTCATCAAATTCATCTCCAAAGCTAAGGTATGTGGGTTTCTTTCATCGGTTCCTTTAACCCATGATGCCTAAGTCTCCTTTTAACCTATTGTGCATGATTTAAAGATGATTTACTCATGGGTCTTACTATAAGAATCACTACACACTATGTTGAGGTTTATGAAATTGTGATTGTTTTTCTATGTTTTGAGCTATGAAACCAAAGTCTATTGTAAGATTTGATGAAGGGTATTGATGTATATTGCTTGAGGGTGTTACCAAGTATATATTGAAGGTTTTGCATTTAATTTTCTAGAATGACTCAACTCTTGAATTGCATGGTTTTACACTAGAACTACACACCCTATAAGTGTTTGGTAAAATGTCCAGTTATGTCTTCTTGAAGAATTGAAGGTCTGATGCATGTCTTATGAGCTGAATGACAATATGATAATGATACGATGATGATATGATGTAAAATGATGATGAAATGTATATAAGGACTATATGATGATGAAGTGAATGTATGTATATGGTATTTTCTATATAGTGTTGGAATATGACGATGCCTTACTCTGGGGATTCGCACCGAGAAACCTCATCAAGGGATTCGTCACTTGATAACCTATCAGGGGGTTTGTACTCGTCACCACGAGTGGTAGGGTGTGACTATCCACCAACCGTGTTGGGGAGTTTGTGCCCATCAACCTGTCGAGGGGTTTATACTCCGGCACCATGGGTGGTAGGGTACGACGATCGACCAACCTATCGGGGGGTTTATACTCTGGCACCATGAGTAGTAGGGTGCACCGATCCACCAACCTATTGACGGGGTTCGCACCTCAATCACCAAGGGTAGTAGGGTGTGACTATCCACCAATAGCTTAATGGTCTCTTCTTACATATATGTTATGCTCTGTATAAGCATATTTTACTTAAGTATCATTCATACATGTCATATTGTTAGTATGCTATTCATTTCCTATGATTATGCATTTTGTATATATTGCCTATCTCTTATTGTCTTGCATCCTACATAGTCAGTACATTCAAACATATTAATATATACTCTATGCCTATATGATGTCACCATGTATGAACCAGAGCATCGCTTGATGATCCTCCCCCTCCACATGGCCAGTTCGATTGTCCTTCAAGCTTGTTGGTGAGTCCTCCACTTCGGGAATGTTGCTTATGAACTCTTGCTATGTATTAAGACTACCTTTCATTTGGTTATGTATTGACTGTGATGGTGAGCCCGGTTGCTTGTCTTGGCCCCCGCTCTTATTTGTATAGTAGAGGTGTTGTTGGACTTGTTATGTATCTATGTTATGAGTCTTGACTCTCTTTTTTCCTGATGCTATGACATGAAGGTGTATCCTTAGTCCCAATACCCTTGTTTGTGCTTATTTTTCATTGTTATTTTAATTGCTTTTGCGACCAAGAATGTGTAACGATAAGCTATGAGGCTTATTTGGGGACCCTTTGGGTTCCCCATTCGCCGATCACGTCAAGGCCCTAGGCTTGGGTCATCACATTAGGGAAATAGTAATAACCTTTGGTGGCACATAGTTTCGTGATAATAGAAATCTACCAAGCTCCTGTGGAGTCTAAGTCGACATCCCATGAAATACATAAAGAATAAACATAACATGCATAGTCTTGTGAATCATAATCTCATAATAAGAGTAACTCATTGAACCATATCATCATAAAAAGGGTTTATAACCTTGCATAGTTTCATAGAATTCATATGGATTCATAACATATTTGATAGCCCTTAATCATTTATAATATTTATAAACATGCATATTTGCAAATGAAATATATCATTTAAAACCATAATTTACATAGTCCATATGAGATTCAAAGACCCATAATAGTTTAAGATAGGGTATTTTCCAAAGTCCATCAATTCATGCAAATAGATGGTAATACATACTCATTTGAGCACACTATTCATGATTCAGATAAAAAAATAGCATTTGGATAAAGATTTAACAAGACCCATTTAAGAAATTATCAACTTAATGTGGTAATGTAAAGGGTTCATAAATACCAACTCATTTCATGCATTTCAAATCAATATATAATAATTTCAAACATGAATCATGTATATAATGAGGAATATGAAGTACCAATAATAAAATAAATCTTGAAACTAAAGATTTGGTGGAAAAGGATTTTATAATGCATGGGTGGAATGACCCATGGATGAAGAAACCTACATACCTTAGAGAAAAAAAGAGATGAAGTTGATACAAATTTACATTTTTTGGGAATTGGTTGGGCTGTGTTTCTATATATTAATAGGATTTTGATTTACACAACTTGTTGTGGCAAATGCTTAAGCGTTTGTAACTAATCGTGTAGAGGACTTTGGTTTATTATTAGGAATTCTAGGTTTTTATTGGATAACAGGGAGTTTTGAATTTAGAGATTTATTCGAAATATTCACTAACTTGATTTATATAATGAGGTAAATTTTGTATTTGTTACATTATGCGTTCTTCTCTTATTTGTCGGTGCAGTTGCTAAATCTGCCCAATTCCCCCTTCATATATGGTTACCTGATGCCATGGAGGGACTTATTCCTATTTCGGCTCATATACATGCTACTATTATGGTAGCGGCGGGAAGTTTTCTCGTAGCTCTTGAACAAAATCTTGAATTGGGTGAAAAGCTTGGAGCTTATTCTTCAATAGAGGATTTGGGTCTTCTTCCTTGAGAGAAAATTCAAATGAGTGATGAAGAAGATTATTAGGTTATGAAACTAGGATTTTGAAGGTGTATTTAGGTTAAATGGGTTGACAAACCCCTTTTGGAAATGTAAAAATATTATTAGAATTTAAAAAACAGACATTTTAATGAGTCCCGACAACAAAATCGATGGTCAAGAGATCCCATCGGTAAACCATTCTGCGATACCTTGAATGGGACCCTTTGACCACCTTTTTTGATAGTTTCTAAAGTTTTTTGAAGGCATTCAATAGTCAATTTAGTGGTCAAATTGACGGTCACCCTTTTTCACAGCCTATACAAGCCTCCGAAAAATGCCCATAATGTTATACTCAGAATTCTGAATAAGGCAACATCAGATGCATTGGATAAATAATTCAATGACCTTTAATTTTATAACTAGTGGGTCATATAATTTATTATGTTCTAAGAGATATGGCCATTTGAAGTTTACCCTTATATAAACTCATACAAAAACTTAGCCGATTAGAATCCTTTGGACTTGGATTGATGTACGAGATACCTTATGACCCCAAACAACAGATAATAACTTTGAATACCTAAGAATTTATCCCTACAATTTCAAGTCATCAAGTTTAATCTATATGCGTATGGGGAATGACTTGGGTCTTAGCTTAAAATCTAGGACGTTATACACTCAATCATAAAGCCATAGTACAATCCATAGTTCCATTTATGAATTGTAGTTCCCACTCATAGACCTCACCCACACTTTGACAAATTATCACCCCAGTACCCCAAACCACTATCTTAGTCTACGACTCGTGAGATGAACCATGAGCAATAGATTGGGCTCATACTCTGCCATGCAAATTCCCAACTTCCCCTTTTTCCTATACTTTCATACTTTTCAATATGCGAAGCCTTAAAATATCTCCCCTTAAGAACATTCTTATCTAAATATGCTAAATTTAAGCTTTAAAGAGTAAAGAAGAAGTTAACAACCCAATATCGATGCATAATGCAATTCAAACACTTTTCGAAAAAAAATTCCACTCATGCTTCAAATGTCATTCATATGCAGTTTCATTGACAAGTAAATATACATGGCTGACATACAAATTGAAATTCAAGGTAACTAAAATTTATTTATTTTTTTGGGAGAGGGGGGAGGGGGGATAAGAACAATTAATACCTTAGACTTGAGTAGAGCAGAAGAGACAGGGCCATCGTTTCGTCATATGCGCTTTCACTTCCCATATGTAAATCTTGACTAGTTGATTCCTCTAATGGACCTTAATGGACGCAAAATTTTTAGTTCTCAAACTCTTGACTTGCCTATCTAATATTTCAAATAGGACTTCCTCATATGTCAAGTTCTCTTCAATATTCACCACTTCTAAATGCGCAATGGAACTTAAGCCCACTACATACTTCCTCAATTTGGACACATGAAAGACCAAATGAACCATACTCATCTCTATAGGCAACATTAACTCATAAGCGACTTTATCAACCCATCTTAAAATTTTGTATGGACTTACATACCTACAACTCAACTTTCCCTTTTTGCAAAATCGAACAACGCCCTTTATGGGTGAGACCTTCATATATACCCAATCATCACATTTAAACTCAAGATCTCTCCTCCTATTGTCAGAATAGGATTTTTGCAGACTTTGTGCCATTTTTAATCTTTCTCTTATCAAGATCACCTTCTCCAAATCTTAACCAAATCCAGGCATACCATAGCCATCTTTCCCACTTCAAACCACCCAACCTGGGGTCTACATCGCCTTCCGTACAAGACCTCAAATGGTGCCATCCCAATATTAGAGAGGTAAATATTGTTTTAAGAAAATTAGATAAGAGGGAGATGTTTATCCTTACCACCCTTGAATTCCAACATACAATCCCTATGCATATTCTCAAGGGTTTGAATGGTCCTTCCGACTTGACCATCTATTTGTGGGTGAAATATCATGCTAAGATCAACCTTTGTACCAAGGCCTCTTTGGAAATATCCACAAAAATGAGAAATAAATTGGGCACCATGATTCGGAATGATGGATAATGGGACCCCTTAAAACCTAACCAACTCATGGATGTATAATTTAGCATTGTCTTTGGCACCATTGGTTATTTTTACCAATAAGAAGTAAGCCGACTTCGTCATCCTCTAAACAATGATGCAAATAGAGTCAAAATACTTCTTAGTTCTAGGCAAATGAATCCTAAATTCTATATTGATCCCTTCTCATTTGCATGTAGGGATTTCACTATCTTAGGATAGGCTACTCGAGCTTTCATGTTAGACTTCGACTTGCTGATGATTGTGACATCTGGACGTAAATTTTTCAATATCTTTCTTCATTTCACACACCAATATACCTCCCTCAAACCTCATATATCTTCGTAGAAATGGGATGGATGGAATAGAATGAATTATGAGCCTCTTTAAAAATCAAGTCCCTCAATCCATCAACATTCAACAAATTCAATCTACCTTGATAACTAAGAACACCTTCGCCATTTAAGGAGAAAACCTCTACCTTTCCCTCTATCACCATAGCCTTCAACTCAACCAAGGCAGAATCAAGGTCTTACTTGGATTTGGCCTCCTCGATAAATGAAGACTTAGAACTATCTAGGACCATCATACCACCATTTCTGGACGGCCTTAATTAGACTCACAACCTTGCCAACCTAGAAAATTCCCTTGCCAACTCTCTTTTCCCTTTATTAATATGAGCTACACATCATATGGACACCTTATTAAGTGCGTCAACCAGTACATTGGCCTTGCCTAGATGGTAGTGCATACTCATATCATAGTTCTTAAGGAATTCCAACCACATTCTTTGGTTCATGTTGAGATTCTTTTTGGTGAACGCATATTGAAGGCTTTTGTGATCGGTGAATACATCTACGTAGACCCTACACAAATACTGACGCCATACCTTCAAGGAAAATATCACAACTGCAAACATAAGATCATGGGTAGGGTGATTACGTTCATGCACTCTTTGGTTGCCTAGAAGAATAGGCAATGACTTTTTCACTCTGTATCAACACACACCCTAAACCAAACCTGGGAGCATCACAATAGATATAAATCCATCTAATCCTTTCAGTATAGTCAAAATAGGAGTTCATGTAAGCTTATTCTTCAAGGTTTGAGAACACTTTTCACATTCATCCGTCATTGGAACTTTGCCTTCTTTTATTTCAACTTTCTCGAAGGGGATGCAATTGAAGAGAACCCATTCAAAAATATCTGGTAGTACCCCTCTTAGCCTAAGAAACTCCTAATATTTATCAGAGTCAAGGGCCTAAGCCACTTCCTCACCACCTCCATCTTCATATGATCTACTTTGATTTAGTCATCCGACATCACATGTCCAAGAAATGCAACTTCTTTCAACAAAATTCACATTTTTCAAACTTCGTAAACAACCTTTCCTTCCTCATAGTTTGTATGATCACTCTTAAATGCCTCATAGCCTCTTCATAACTATGTGAATAGATTAAAGTATCATCGAGAAATACCATGACAAACATATCAACTTGATGTTTGAACACCCATTTTTTTGATCTATAAATATTGTTGGTGCATTAATTAACACAAGAGATATCACCAAGGATTTTAAATGTCAATACCTTATTCATAAAGCCATCTTGGGAATATAACACTCCCCTATCCTTAATTGATGATAACTTGACTGAAGATTGACTTTAGAAAAGTCACTATCCTCTTTCAATTGGTCAAACAAATCATTTATCCTTGGTAGTGGATACTTGTTCTTTATGGTGATATTGTTAAGTTTTGAATAGTTGATGCACATTCTATGTGGACAATCCTTTTTCCCTCACAAGCAACACCAATGCACCCTAAGTTGGCTTGATAAACCTAATGAGACCCTTAATAGATCTCTCAGTTGGTCCATTAATTCTGTCAACTCTATCAAGGTCATACAATAGGGAAAAATAGATATAAGTTAGGTATCGAGGAGGTGTCATGCAACCAATCTATCCCAAAAATAAAGTCAAAATCTTTCATGTCAAGTTTAAAAATATCACAAGGCAAGATTTTATGCAAAATGAATGATATGGGTCAACCCATATAGACTCCTCTAGCAACAGTAGAGTCACTAATTAGGTTAGACACCAAAAAAGGTTAACATAACATTTCATGACATATATTAAACCTATAAGTAAGGAATGAGGTAATGAAAGATAAGGTGGCATCGGGATCCAACTAAGCGTACACATCATTATCGTAAACCATTAATATACCAGCAATAACATTGGGACGTGGAGCACCTCCTTATTAACCTTCTTATGACCCTTGAACTCTATCTGTGCCATGTCCTTGGGGACGACCATCTCTATATTTGTTTGGAGCACTTGCGTGATCGACAAGTGTGTCTCTTAGCTTACCATACCTATAACATGCACCCCTATACCTCAAATATTTTCCACCATGATTCCTTCCACACTTTGGGAACCTAGGGAATGTCGGTTCACCATTACCACCTTGAGCTTTAAGGTTTGTCACCCTTTCATTAGTGCACATTTTGCTTGGAGCATGAGATAATCATTTCCATTGAAATTTGTGGCCTTGTTGAAAGCGGCCACTTCCTTCATCTGTGCCACCTTGGAACCCACCTTCTAACTGAGCCCTCTTGGACTCTCCCATCTTTCACTTCCTTATATTCTCTCTCTTGATTTTCTCAACATATGTCACTATTTGAGATATTTCCATCTCCCTTATAAGCAAGGTGGTGTGGCATTCTTCACTAATCAAGTTGAATATTCCGGACACAAACTTTGTCATCCTTACTTGGGGATTGGCAACCAAGTGAGGAGCATACTTTGAGAGATTATTGAATTTGAGAGAATACTCTAACACACTTATGGAGCGTTGTTTAAGGAACATCAATTCCATTAGCTTTGCTTCCCTTCACTCAATAGGGAAGAAATGGTCAAGGACGAAGATTACGAATTCCTCCTAAGGAATAGGATCATCATCTACCCTCTCTATCTTCCATTGGATGAACCATATTTGTGTAAGGCTTTTGAGTTGGTAGGCTCTTCGCTTTGCCTTCCCTCTGAGCTCACCCTCATAATCTCTAGGACCATAATTCATCAATAAATTCTTAGGGGTCTTCCTATACCTTTAAGCCATAGAACTCTTGTAATGACCCTCTAGGTCATTTCTTTTTTACTGAAGTTTTTTTTAACCAATTTAGAGAATCCCTATAGTGACCCCAATACATTTATGACTTGTTGGCACAAATAGTTAGGACATTTAGTTGTTCGTTTGGAGGTTGTGTATTTTCACCTATGTGGATGTTAGAATTAACTTATACTTTTGTAATATAACTAAGACTCCTTAACACTTCAATAAGAATGTTTTATGAAGTACTTTAATTTCAAGATGTTCATTAATTAATGGGAGTCAAGAAATTTGCATAATATATGTTGGTGGAAGTTATTAAGGATGTTGTCTGGGAATTTTTTGAAATTTTACATTAAATGTCTCAGAACTTTTCTCCTAAACTATAAAGAGTTAGAAGGCCCATGAATAACCATATTGAAGGTCTTCAAGTATATTTTCCAACTCGCTTAATGGTTTGGTCGTACGAACCCAGAGTAGAGAGATATATGCATTTACGTGCGACTGCACAAGCAGGTGCATCAAGGTAGGCCCCTACCCTATATGGTAGCTCAAGTTTATATAAGCTATTTGGACTCATTTTTCTTCAAGAAGAAATGTCATAAATTCATCAAAATTACAAGTAAGGTCTCTAAAATCTTAGAAGTTTAAACGAAATTGCTCTATGTATGTAGAGAGCTCATCATCATGGTGTAATATTTTGTTGATTTGCGCTCCAGTTTCTATTGCTACAAAGAGGAAGCTTCTTATGCCATCTTTTTCCGATATTCCTATAGAGGTAACACCATTTTCCAACCCTCCTTCCTAATTCTATGTCCTAGTGTCATTTTTATTGATTTTCGGAATCACATTGTGGTGTATTTGATATTATGGCTGTAGACAACCCCATTATGATGGTTAGTTTTAGATATTATTGTAATTTATTATGGTGTTAAGGTGGGAGACGATGATGGTGATGGCATTATTTTAATAGAATAACTGCTTCCTTTTCCTAGGTTCTTCCGAAAGGAAATGTTATTACTTGTTGGTTGTTTTACATTGTTTTAAGCATTAAACTGAAATTTGAGGTACAGGATCAAGTAACTGTAAGGATCACTATGCAGAGATCATTTTGGGTTTCTAGGTATGGATCCCACTTTCCTATTTAGTCAGATTTGATTTAAGTCTATTATTTTATGATTTTGATGTTGAAATGATCATATTGATGATGTAATACTATTTTTGATGACATGGTAGCATTCTGAGATCATCTAGAAGGGTGAAGAACTAATAGTGTGATCAGGGATGTGCGCTATCATCATATGGTAGTCTATGGTCTTTCCTTTATTTTTGACTGAGTTGAACACATGAATGTTGTTTGGGATAACATAGATAATAACAAGGGATTGGTTGAAATAATGGTACTGGTCGATTACTGGCATGTGTGAATATCATATGTAACTTGTTGAAAACACTAGGAATTAGTATACTAGTTTTATATGATATTCTAAATTATCTTGGCTAATAGACTATTTGGTGACATGTTGAGACTACTAAGGGTTGTTATACCAATTATTTTCTATACAGTTGTGGAACGTTGATTGATATATTAGCTAACTACTATATTATGATTATCTATTGTTGTCAGTACTTAGTTTAGACTTATGCTAGTAATGCCCTAGACTCGTGCTAGTATGGATTAGTAGATGGCTATATTGTATAAAATGTTCCATGAGAGTTGTAGATCTTTGTAGATCATACATGCAAACTTGAGTCAATGGAGTTGATAGGCTATGATATAATTTTGCTCGGATACAAGTGAAACGCCCCAAAATGCCCAAAAATATGCCTAAAAAATGCCCGTAATCGTAAATTTTTATATATCTCAAAATTTATAGGTGATATCTAAAATCCGACTTCATATTCGTGATTAGGGGGTAAAATTCAGTGTGAAATGGGTACAACCCTAATTTTAGAGGATCCGTAGCGAAAATTGGTTTTCGCAATTTTGCAAAAATAAGAGAGAGTTTGCTTCCTAGGCGCGACGTGCTAGGGGCGTGGAGATATATAATTTTTTCCCAGTTTTCTTCACTTCGGTCAAACGTCATTAGTGTTATAGCCTATGCCCACCTATGCATAAAATACCAATATGTAGCCATTTTTAAACTCTATATCATTCAAGACACTCTCAAAACCCTCTCCAACACTTAACCAAATATTCCATTAAAATTTCAAGGGTCTCAAACCTAATATTAGATCACAAGGATTCTCTTCAAGCTTCAAGTCTGCTTCAAGACTTCACCATGAAAGCCCAAGTTTGAGGTGTGTGGGTTTCAACCATTCGGTTCTTTCACCCATGGTGCCCATCCTTCCTTTTTATATAAATTACATGTTTTCAAGTTGTATTACTTATGGGAACTATTTATTATGGATTATGACTATAAACTATGTTGGGGTTTTATGAATTATTGATTAACTATCCACGTTTTGAGCTATGAAACTATGATCTATTGGGTGATTTGATCAGGGATCTTGATGTATCTTGCATGAGGGTGTTATCAAGTATTGGTGGGTTGATTTAAATTGAGTTTTCTCACATGATTTTTCTCTTGAAATGGATGATTTTGAACTAGCATTACACGCCCACCAAGTGTTTGATAAAATGTCTTGTTAAGGATTCTTGAACTATTCATGGTCTATTTCATGGCCTATGAGTCAGCTGACTTTATGATGATGAAAGGAATGTATATATGTCTTTAATTCATGAAAAGTGTCAATGATGTTGCAAGTCGGTCTCACCTTGTTGAGGGGGTGTCATGCCTCAATCACCTTACTGAGAGCGTGCTATGTCTAAATCACCTTGTTGAGGGGGTGCCATACCTCAATCGCCTTGTCTAGGTGGTATCATTCCTTGATCACCTTGTTAAGGGGGTTCTGAGCCTCTATCACCTTGTTGAAAGGGTGATGTGTCTAAATCACCTTATCGGGGGGTGGTATACTCATATTACCATGTTGAGGGGTATATACCTCAATCACCTTCCAAGGAGATGGTATGCCTTGGCGTTCAAGTAATGATATGCTTGGACTATATGTTATGATCTCTTCCTATGAATGTAACTACATTTGCAAGGTATATGATTTACAAGCATGTTTTACCTCAAGCATTGATCATGCATGCCATATTGATACTATTTGTCCTTTCCTTATGATTATGCATCTTCTCTATGTTGCCTATGTCTTGTTACATTGCATCCTACATACTTAGTACATTATACACACTAACACATACTCTATAGCTACATGATGTTACCATGTAGGAATCGGAGCACCTATTAATGATCCTCCACGTGGCTAGATTGCTTTCTGAAAGACAAGATTTGGTGAGTCCTCAAGTACGAAGGCACTAGCTATGCTACTCTTACTATTTGATATCTTTTCATTATGTTGAACACTTAAGAATATGAGGGTGATCTTGAAAAGTGTCTTGGGCCCCGCTTCAATCTATTTTTAAAGGTGTTGCTAGAATAATTAATATACTTATGTTTTGAGCCTTGACTCTTTTATACGTTATGGTTATTTAAATCTTTCCCTTAGTCCCGAACTCCCTTATTTATTTCTCTCATTGTCGTTTACTTTGCTTCCGTGACCAAGGATATGTGAATGATATGCTAAGAGGATTGTTTGGGGTTCCTCTAGGTTCCCATTCTCCATGTCACATCCAGCCCTAGGCTTGGGTCATGATAATAAGTGTATTAATGATGTCACTTAGGAACTCAAAATAAAGTCATGTACTGTTAAAGGCCTGAGCCTTTCCTAGAAATGATTATATATGTAAACAAGGATAAGCTATATTTCGTATAACCCTAGTTAGATGCTATATAGTTAAAGATTATACATTTAAAGGCTACCTGGTTAGAATCCATATAGTTAAAGGCTATGCTACTAAAGGCGACATTTATGGAGGGAATTTTGGACTAGTCCAGGCCTAAGGGAAAAGGTAGATCACTGGCCATGTTTGACCTTATCCTAGTTAAGTCCAAGGCATAGCCTCAGTTATGTTTGAGATACCTTGATTAAAATCTAAGTTTCTCAATTAAGTTTAAGTGGTAGCCTAGGTTAGAGGTCGAGTCAGGGTATACAGTTTATGTTAAAGACGTGGTGTAGGTGGTTATGTCAGACTTATGGTTATGCATACATGATTGGGTTATGAGGTTATTTCAGATTTGACACCCTGAACCCTACACCTACTCAGATTATCGTTGTGCGTGGGCGTACCTTCTAGGCTTGTGTGAGCCCGATTGACATACATGCATAGATAATAATGCCTTAAACCTATGGACATCACTACATAGTCATCTAATATTTTGTAGACCTTCAGGTAGAGACGAGAATCCTTCACCAGTTTTAGATCGAGACCCTTCCCCAGAGTATATTGAAGAGCGTATGGTTGCTCCTATTTGCCTATAGTCGAAGGAACCCGTAATAGTACCACCACTATCTACCCTTTTTATGATACTAATAGTTCAGGTAGCCATTGCATAGTTACTTGTAGCCCAAGGGGGTGCATAGCTGGCACCAGTTCTAAAGCCAGCTCTAGTGCCACCAATGCAGCCCATACAACTTTCATCTCCCACTTTAGCTGAGCATACAACACCTGCTACCTAGCAAAATATAGTAGAGGCGTCATACCTTACGAGGATAAATAGGTGCATGGTTACTTTCTTAGATTGGGACCATTGAGACTCTCAGGAGCACTAGGGAAGGATGCCTAGGAGTTTCTGATGACCTATAAAGAGAGGCTACAAACCTTGAGATTATTGGTGACTAGGGGTGAAGATTTCAATACTTACAAATTACATGGGGCTACTAAATAGTGGTGACGTGCATATATGGATACCAGACCAGTGGAATCCTCACCAGTCTTATGGACCAAATTTTCTTATGCTATCCTAGCTAGATTTGTCACTTAGAGTCTTAGAGACAAGACTCGTTTCCAATATGAGGCTAGATTTCATGAGATCTCTCCAGGTATGGTACAGCCAAAATGCCTATATAAGAGGAGCAAATCAAATATTTTGTCAGGGGTCTGCGAATTCAACTACAGATAGAGACTCAATTACTAGTGATAGTGGGTTGTTCCTTTCTAGATATAGTTGGCCAAGCCCATATCATTGAGAAATTGCATCCAAAGGCCCATGGGGCAGTGATAAACGAGTTTATCATGAGGGAAGTTATAACGGAGGATGATCCAAGTTTATGAAATTGTTTAACAAGCCCTAGTCGACGTTCCATTAGAGTCAATCTAGTCAATCCATCCAGTCTTTACTGCACACTTCTAGGGATAACCATCAGTCCAAAGATACTTCCATAGAGAGTGGTACTGCTTGTCCTAGTAAAGAGGCTGAGGGACAGAGACATAGCAGCTCCAGAGTTGACTGGTTCTTCTCAAGTGGCTAGTTAAAGATCATAATCCTTTGATATAGATACCATATGTAATGACTTGGTTGGTTAATTTAGCCGTATATTTAAAAATTACTATTTTACACTTTCGTAAGTTGCTTTGGCCTAATTTGAACTATCAATATAGTTGAAATTGAAATCTTTAGATTTAGAAGTTGAAAATATGAATACTGGCATTTTTGGAAGCTTAAGTTATTGAAAAAGTAAGTTTTGGTGTCATTCTGAGTTTTGTGTGTCGAATCAGATATAAGTCGATTTCATTAGCACTAAATGAAACTATGAGAAGTTATAGAACATAATTTGAAGATAAAATGAGGTTTTTACACCCAAAGTTGTGATTTTAGTCATTTTCAAAATCAAAGTTTGACTTTGGGCAAAATTTGAAGTTCAAAAGCTTTGATCCAAATTTGATAATTCTACTAGTTCTGGATGGTGAATCTAATGCTAGCATGGTCTCATATAATTTTTGTAGTTGCCGAGGATAGTTTTGGTGTTTTAAGTTTTAAACTAGCTTTATCGACTTGCATTGGTAAATGTAGCGAGGAGGCCACGAAACTAATTTCTATTGATTTCATTTAGTTAGGATCGTTGTTTCAGGTATTAATATATATTCACTTTCTGAAATTTTGAGTTTGGATGAGTTTCATGAGGTCCATTCCGAGTAGGGAATGATACTTGGCATTGCTGTTTGTTGATATCTGGTGCAGTGTCCCAAACCATTGCATTCCCACCTCTCTCCATGTGATCGTAGAGGGTCAGACTCTTTGACCTCAGCATTCGCAGATATTGGCCAACATTCATTGAGGGTCGGTTATCTTGACCCCCGCGTTCGTGGTTCCATGTTCATGATCACGAAGCAGTTTTTATACCTGTACAGTTTTAAACTCTGAAAACACTATTTTTAATCCATGTTTGAACTTCCATGATTTTTGAGGAGATTTTAATGAGAGGGTTTTGAAGATTTTTGTTGGGTAAGTGATGATAGTCACTCTCCAATAACAAAGCGGTCACTATCAGTAACTAACCTAACCAAGGTTAGGGTCAAATTTAGAGGGAATACAGGACTTGACTACAAGATTTAACTACTAATCATTTCTGATATCTATAACCCCTAAATGGGCGAAAGGGTTTGTGATTCAAAAACAATATAAAATAAAAACTAATTAAAATTCAGGAAAACACTCAATTTTTGGGACAACTTGGGAATTGTGTTGCCCATGGTTCATTGACTCAATCATCCTAAATAACATAGCTATGATCGGTGAATCTTATGCAGGATGGTAACTTAGGTTCTTCCAGCCCTCTTGTAAATGTGAAGGTCGAATTCCATCATAGCGCTTGGTCGGCTACCATTGCATGTCAACTAACCGTTACCTATTGTCCCAGTCAATCCTCCCCTTGGTTAGGTTTGGTCGATTCAATGGAAACTCATTAATTGAATCCTATCATCTACTTCCGTTTTCTTATTCATCAATACCTTGGTCGGAATTGTCATAGTAGATGGGGTTTGGCATAGGCCACCACCAAACAAAATTAGTTATGAAGGGAAATAAACAATATAGGCAGAACCCCAATCATAGACATGCACATAAACTAGGTCATCTCAAGTCAACTACCCATGGTTCCCACAATCCCAAGTTGTGGATGCTTAGCTACTCAAGGCTAAGATAAAACAAATAAAAATACACATAATAGACATAGTTGAGAGTTTCACCAATAACAATGATGGAGATTGGCACCACAACTTAAAAACCTATAAGCTTGATTGATCAACAATGAGTACAAAGCAAGAGTTGCAATCCCAAAATGGTTTTCCTAAAAGAGAGCAATAATCTACTCTAGAAACCTTAGAAAAGCTTCAAAATTTAATGGAGAAATGTCTACTGTTCGAACTCCCTCAAAAACCTAACATAAACTATTCATAATTTTTACAAAACAATCCTAGGAATTATGTACAACTGACAGTTGCTATCTGATAAATTTCGCAGTTACGACTCATAGGTTGGCCTACGAGTTGTAGTTGGGGTCTCGTATTAGGTTCTTGGCATCTTGGACTGAATTGGTACGACCCATAGGTTTGAGTCTTTACTTGAGCTATGAATCATGTGTTGGTCTCATAGTCTTGGTCTTCAGTTTCTGGTCCAACATTTTGGCCCTCTGATTCTTCCTACGAATCCACCTATACGAGTTGTAGTGTGCATTACGACTCGTAGGCTGGGCTCGTTGGGATGACCTTCACTTGGAAGATTTTTGATTTTCGGTCTCTGATTCCTACTATGACACTACCCTACGAGTTGTATCTTGAGCTACGACTCATAGGTTGGCTCGTAAGGCCTGTACTTCAGCAAAATCTACAACTTTTCTTCAAAATCAGTCCAACCTAACGTTTCTGCAAGATTAACATAAAACCACATCAAAACACCAAAAAGTCGCTTAAAGAGCTCACAAAATCCTTTTTTTTAGGCACTAATTGTGTTGTAATTTGACAGCATAACAGCACCCTCAACTTAAAATTGTTGTTTGTCCTCAAGCGATGACTCAATCTACGTAAACAAAGAGAAAAACATAGCAACTATATCAATGGGATATACAATAGCTAATTTGGTCTAGGTACCTAACTACTAGTTTCAAAATAGGGTTGTCAAGTTATTGAGCAAACAAGAACATCATGAGAGACCTGACAATCCAACTTTGACAAGCTAAGGTGCATCAACCATCCACAATCACTGGTATAGTCATATGTTACTCAAGTAGTGCAAATGCCCTCACCAGAAAGAAGTCCCTCATACTCACTCAAAAGCATCTAGAATTTATGGACTGAGGAAGCATTCTAACTCTCACAATTGAAATTCAATGCATTCTAACTAACACCATAGGCTTGCCTCTCTACTCATCTTCTGGCTTGGTGATAGAGTGGAGTTGGATTACTTTATGACTTATAGGCTTGTAACATTAGCTCAAGGTGCTTTGGTGTGGCATTTTGGTCAAGTAGTGACTAAAAATTATCCTTGAATCATGTTGACCAACACTTTTTGCTTTCATAATCCAACCCTCTTTTCATCAATCCCCCCTTGTTTTCTTGCTTTAAACTTTTCTCTTGTGCTTTCTTTCTTTTATTCAGCTGTGCCTTGATTTCAAACTCCTTTTTGCTAATTATTTCTCAATTAAAGGAACTTTTCTTCTTTTTCTTCACTAGGTTCATGCTTTTCTATTTCTTTCTTGATTTCCTAACTAACCACCATATCAATTTTACTTTACCACAATAAGGGTCACCCTCAACTTAGCCTTTTAGCCTCAGGTGAATTACACAATATCTATGCCTCAAACCAGGGCCACCAACTTTAGCCACCCTCAAATTAGTCCTTTGGTCTCAATCAAGGTTCACATGTTCAAGGATAGACCTGGGCTAATATCAAGGTATTTCATCAGACAAGGTTAAGCTAGCAAGGTATCAAGAAAGAATGAGTATATGATAAGCTAAAAAGATTGGAAAAAGGGATTCTCTCATTTAACTGGTGGGTAAGTTTAGGTTAAAAGTGGTTTCACTCAAAGAACAAAGGCTTAAGATCCTTTCCATATACACCACATCACCAAACCAACTTTTAGAGTAACAAGGCAAGTTCTGGGTCCATACAAGATGCATGAATGCAGCAAAATAAGCTCACAACACACATGGAAATTCCATCCATAATCAACTATAGACTCACAGGTCATGCTTTCAGTATCAATTTGCCTTCACACTATCAGAACAAACATTGCCAGATACTCAAAAATGTATGAATGCATCAATAATCACAACGTAAAACAAAAACTTTTTAGGGTACCCAATTTTGCATCAAAAGTTTAAAGAAAATCTAAGAATTATATATATGCCAAATGATAACATTACTATGCATTTACAAATTATCTATATTTCCTAAAACATGCCGGTTCAACAGAAAATTAAACATCGACAAGGAAAAAGAAACACGGTAAGAAAACCTTGGGATCAAAAATAGGGCATATGGACTTGAGGCTATTCAGACTTCACCTTAATCCATAACTTCCATTGGCCCACCAAAAGATGATACTTTGTCCTCAAAGTAAAGATAAGAACAAAAACAAGACACGATAACATAGAAACATATATACATATATTCATTAAAAACCAAAAATAAACATCCAAAATAGAAGTAAAAATAACATCTAACATAAACATATTTAAACACAACCAAAGACTAACACAATAAAAAGATTGTCTGAAAAGAAAACAAAGTACCCAATCATAACAAAATGAGCACTGGGGTCAAAAGAAGTCAAACATCTAGGCGCATCAAGCACCGGTCTCTGGCTAATCTGTAGGGTCTTAGCGATGACTCTCCTCCTCTACTGCAGTGCCAGAATTACCATCTCCAGGTGGGGTGTGTTGTGCTCAGACTCTCTGAATAGATGCCAATAAAATCAACTCCTGCACCACCTCCTCAGGTATGGGCTCCTCCTCCTGTCTCGGCTTCTTTAGGGCCGGCTCTGGTAAGCATGCTCAAGGGGCTTCTTCACTTGAGTTCTCGGACGATCGGCAAGCTATTCAAATGCATCATCACCTACTGATGCTCCCTCCAAGGCTGGAACACGGGCTGCAAACATCTATAATAATTCAACCTTAAATTTGGACAACTACTCAGTAATTGCGCTCGCATCGGCAGGCCTTGCTCCCTCTAGCCTCTTGTGAACTCTAGCCTCAAATGCAGTGACCCGGCATCTACTGCTCGAACTCTCTTATCAACCAAATCTCAAGCAAATGCCTTAATCCTCTCCTCAGAGTCCAAAATAGTGTGATCAATCAATAGTTAGACCCGCACTAACAACTCACGTAGCCCTCCCTCTACTATAGTGACCCTGTGCAATAAAGCCTGAAAAGCAACAATAGGGAAAAGAGGGTCAACCTGTAAAGTAGATGGTGCTGGTACTGGAGTGCTGGAGGATGTTGTAGACTCGATCTTAACAACTGGCATAGGCTCTGCAGTGGCTGATGTAGTGTTAGTAGTAGCTAAAGGTGAACCCAGAATCTGAGGCTAGACCGAAAATATCTTTGGGATAGGAGGTGGAATAGCTTGAGGTAAGGCCACCGAGTTCTCATCAGCCTTTATCAGGTTGGGATACATAGTGTGTGTAGCCTCTATATGAGAGTCCAAGTGAGGGTCAATAGGAACACCTGCCGCACAGTATAGTAGATAAATCAAAATTGGAAACGACAGTGAGGTGCTGGTCCTAGCTGCAGCCTCGTGAATCTGCTTTGAGATGATCCGTGCCCAATCTATAGCACACCCAGCTAGAATATTGTCCAACAATACAACTCTCTCAAGGGTGATTACATTATCCATAAAAGTTATCCTAATACGCCAATGGATAATGGACTTCTAGAACTTGGCCCGAAATGAGAGGTAGGCTTTTACTATAGGATTTGCATGGTTTATGACCTTCATTGACTCAACACCCTCCTCACGAATATGGCTAGTGATCCACCGTAGAAGCTCCATCTTAGCCTTGATGTCCTTCCTATTCACTGCTTTACTCATCTTCTCAATACGGCTATCTTACTTTGTGGTGGACTGAAGAGTTATAAAAGTAGACCCAAACTGCACTCATTGAATTATCTCCTCTAAGATATCAACTCTCTTCCCCCGGACTTTCACCACCCCTAGCCTCGGCTGCTTGATCAGTCTTTTATTCTTTGGCAACCCCCGGCGGAGTGTAGCAAGGTACACCGCATAGAACTCATGGACTACGTAAGGGGCATAGTTTCCCAACTGCTGTGTGGTCCAACATAGCCCATGCTCATCCAACCCAGCATCCAATCAGGGCACTCTATCTAAGCTCGAGGCATACAGTCGGGACTCCTCATAAAACTATCGAACCTACTTGCCTTGCCCTTTTGGCTCTAACCGTTGGCCTTATATTCTCTTCATCCTAGGGATGCACCATATGCGATTGGATGGGGGCTAGGACTGGACCTTCTCCTGCTGAGAAGTGCTCTCTGACTCTAACTCTATACCCGAGTTTGAGGGTGTCATCTGTAGCAAGTTGCTATTAACCCATCCCCATTACCCTGAGTTCCTTCTCTTCAGACTGGGAGGAACTACTCAATTCCATAGGTTTCTGAGCTGCGAGTGCCTAAGTCTGAGGTCTATTAGCCTCTGTATCTGACCTGGCTCTATAGACTTCGATAGAGCCCTCAGATTGCTCATCGGAGGTTTCATCCCAAAACCTCCGTTGTAGAGCTTGAATTGCCCGTTTGTGTTGTTGAGGAATTTTATCTGCAAACACCCCACAAAGCAACATTTAAGTCCAATATGTTTGATCCACTGAAATACTCAGCAAAGAATAAGAAACAAAAACAACTAACAAGTAATTATGCACTGATGCAGTTGTAGATATGCAGGTATGAGTGCAGTTATTCCTCGTACGGTCACCTACAAGTCTTATACATGCCTCGTAGAACTAGTAGTGCCTTCAAAAATACTTTGTGATCATAGATACGAGATGCAGTTACCACTAGTAGGATGGCCTACGAGTCGTAGTCCTGGTCTCGTACCTAGTTCCAGAAACATTTTCAAAACTTAGCAAAGTTTACGAGACCCTTCTTACGAGTCGTACCAAGTACTACGAATCATATGTGGGTCTTGTATGAATATATGAAGGGATTGCAGGTGGCTGATGCTTGCTACGAGGGGCCATTATGACTCGTATAGGAACTTATGAGTCATAGGAGTGCCTCGTAGCTGAGCGTAGAAGTCGCCTATTATTTCCCAAAGCATGCACAAATTCAACACCAAATTCAACTTAATCATGCAAATATGAGCAAAGCATGACTAAATGGCACACAATCAATTTCATATTAGCATTGGCAATTTAAAACAACTATTTTCCCTAAGAGTCAAAACCAGTTCAACCAACCATCAAGCACACCGAAAGCAATCAACAATCTAAACTCATTCTTGACATGTCCATAACATCCCAAGGAAGTACAATCACCATTCAAAATGATTCAATAAAACCCACATGTTCAATAATAGGCATTCACCCCATACTATCTAAAGTTCAATTCCCACAACCATTCAAACCCTACGTGAGCAACATTAATACATTACATATCAAACATTAAAAATGTCATAATCATAATCACCCACTCAAGATTTTCTACAAGGTTCACTTAACAACCTAATTCTTTGAAGACCTATAAACCCTAGATTACAATTCTAGCTTAATAATCAATGTAAAGCATGTTTAGGTATAATTAGACTAAACTTTACTAATATAGGGAACAAACTCATCAACAATGATTGAGAAATGTAACCGAAGAGCTTACCAATTGAATTAAAAAAATAAATGAATGGAAAGAGAGATGAATTTCGTGTTGAAACCCTAAAAATTTATACCCTTGCTGGAATCATTGCCAGAAAATGACGTGGGTAGTCGGGAATTCGGTTGGAAAAATGACTTGGCTGATGGGGGAGGGTTTTTCGTCGCCTCTTAAAGTTTAAGAATCAAATTTAGGAGTCAATAATAATTTTGACCACTTTTATAAACAAACTGGATCAGATGTTAAAAAGCTGCAGATCGGTGCTACGAGACTCCGACTACGAGTTATAGGTCATCCTACGACTCGTAGGTCCTTATCTCTTACTAGACCCGATGCTTGGTAAAAATTTAGGAATTGTACCTAGGCTACAACTCATAGGGGATCCTACGAATCATAAGGTTGGCTCGTAGTGTATGTGCCAACTTTAGATACTTACTATTTCTCCCTATAAGCCATGACTACGAGTCGTAGTGAAGACTACGACTTGTAGGCCTGCTCGTAGGAGCTTTTTTAAGTAAAATTTTTTTAGATCTTCAGTTCTTCCAATTCTTACCTAGAAACCAAGTCTCAAAGCAAAAAAATCCTCAAAATTGTTACAATTGCATCATTGTCTTGTAATTTAAAACAAACAACTACTACTACCCTATGTCTCAAATAAACAAATATTCATCAAAATTCTTGGGTTGTCTCTTAAGAAGCATCATATTTAACATCGTGGCCCAACTTTGTCATCTTCCTTTGTAAATAATCATCGAGGGTCCACACCTCACTCTTGTATTTATCTAGGTGTTTCATCGATTGACAAATATCGAACACAACTTCTGTATTATTAATCCTGAATCGTAGCTAACCTGAATCAATATTCACTAGTGCTCTCCTAGTGGCCAGAAATGGTCTCCCCAAAATGATGGCCACCTCAAAATCAACTTCACAGTCGAGAATCAAAAAATTTGTTGGAAAGATGAACTTATCAATTTTAACAAGCACATCAAAAATGATTCCTTCCATCTTTTTAATAGTTTATTCTACCATAAGCAACCTCATTCATGTCAGGGTAGGAGTACCAAGGCCAAGCTTTTTGAATACGGCAAGAGGCATTAAATTTATGCTTGCTCCTAAGTCACATAATGCTCTTGTAAATTCAATGTGCCTAGTAGTACAAGGGATGGTGAAAGCCCTGGGGTCTTCTCATTTTTGCACAAGGCATTTGGTCATAATTGCACTACATTGTTGGAGTTCTTGCAAGAACTCTTGACTCAAAGTGTGTTTCTTGGTGACCAAATCCTTCATATATTTGGCATACCTAGGTATTTTCTCCAAAGCTTCTAGAAGGGGGATGTTGATGGAGAGTTGCTTTAACATTGAGAGAAAGTGTTTGAATTTACCCTCCTCTTCCTTTTTCTTAAGCCTTTGACGGAAAAAAGGAAGAGGTTTGGGAATTTGTTGTTATTTCTCATGCTCCATTACTTCTTCTTGTTGCATCCCGTCAACCTTCGGATCTTCTCCCTCAACCTCAACTTCACCACCAAGACCTTTCTCATCGACTTCATCCACAATAACTGGCATAGGTGGATCTATTATGCTCTTTCCACTCTGAGTCATCACCTCCATGTAATGCCCTTCATTTTTAGGGTTTTGAACTATATTTCTTGGTAGGATTCCCTTTTGATGTTAGTTTAATTGTGAAGACACTTGCAAAAATTGTTATTTAAGTTGCTTGATTGCCACCGAATGAGACTTTACTTTCTGGTTAATACTTGAAATTGCTTCTTTCATTCACTTTAGAGTCTCATCTTTGTGGTTGGCTCATTTCAAAAAAAAATTCAAACATATCTTCAATCCTAGAATTGCTTGATTCGGCATCACAGTTGTATGGTTGCACATAAGGACCATTTGTATAGCCCACTCTTCTCCCCCATTCTATATCTGGAACTCTGTCTCTCTCATAGTATCCATCCCAGTTGTCTTTATACATCCTATCACGGTTGAAGTTTCGACCTTGATTCTCGGAACCTTGCCTTCAATAGTCTGAACTGGACCCTTGCGGGTTATTCCAGAAGCCCGCTGCTTGGTTACTTACAAAACATGCATCCTCATCAAAGAATGAAATCATCATAGGTAGGAGCCTTTTGAGGTTGGTGAGTGACTTCATGGACGCTTGGTTAGTTTTGCTTCAAGACTAAGTCCATTCTTGTGTGAAGTTGAGAAAGTCGCTCCATAATCTCTTCATTCACCTTTGCTCATTCATTATTGGTATTGACCACACAAGAAGGTTTCATCACAGTTCACTCTCATTTCCCCCATGCTCTATTTGTTTTCGTCCCTTGTACCATTCTTGCGGCTATCAATGCAAAAGGTTGGTCTAGGGACATACCTCTCATGATTGTATCGGCGCAAGCTTAACTATTCTCGTCAAGTGCCTAATAGAAAATCTTGACCAAGGCATCATCGACAATCTTGTGATTGGGAGCCATCCATCAAGCATTGGTAAACCTATCCCACGTTGTGCTAATGGAATCGCCTGGCAATTGCTCAAAGTTGTTGATTTGGTCCTTGAGTTTCAACTTCTTAGATCTTGGAAAGTATCTTTCAAGGAATACTCTCTGATGTTCAGCCAACTTATGATAGTACCCAGAGAAAGCTTAGACAACCATACAACTGCATTGCCAGTCAATGATAGTGGAAATACTCTTAACCCAATGGTATCAAGAGAAAGGTTTTGTGTTCCCACGATACTTTGCATAAAAACACCACATTTTGAAGATGACGGTGGGGATCCTTCGAAGGTAGCTATGAACAAACCACGGTTTTGGAGCATTTGCAGCAATCCACTCGATACCATGAACTTAGTATCTACCGGTAAATAAGGTAGCACTGTAGCACTGATAACATCCACAGCCATAAGGGTCAATCGATATTGATTCCATCTATAAGTATTTTCATTGAAGTCCCTGAGTTGTGGCTATTACCCCTTTGTGGTGGATTCTCCTCTCTATCCATATCTTCATTCATATGCAGATCCTTCTTAATCTCAATATCCTTATTCACTTGAGCCATTCTTCTAGGTAGTTGATGGACCTCAAAATCTAGTGGAGCTAAAGGATTGCCTTGGCTCTTTGTGTTGGGCATACAACCTAGTACACCCTGCAAAAGATATCAAACAACAAAAATAAAAGCAAAAGTAAAATACAAGACTCTAGAAATTAAGACTAGAATTAACTAATAGTGAAATCAAATCAAAACCTACCCGTATTCCCCGGCAATGGCACCATAATTTTTGATGATGGTCATGCTCCAATAAGAAATTGGTCCCTATAAGTAATTAACCTAACCAAGGTGAGGGTCAAATCCATAGAGAATACAAGGCTTGACTACAAGATTTCACTACTAATCATTTCTAGCATCTATAACTATAATCTCTAAATTGGGGGGGGGGGATTGTGATTCAAAAACAACATAAAATAAACACTAATTAAAATTTGATAAAGCACTCAATTTTGGGGACAACTTGGGAATTCTATTCTCCATAGTTCGCTGACTGAATTACCCTAGATAACATAACTATGATCGGTGAATCATATGTAGGACGATAACTTAGGTTCTTCCATCCCTCTTGTGAAGGTGAAGGTCGAATTTCTCCATGACACTTTGTCGGCTACCATGGCGTGCCAACTAACCGTTTATTGTTTTCCCAGTCAACCTCTCCTTGGTTAGGTTTGATCGATTAGACGAGAACATATCAACCGAATCCTATCATCTACTTCCTTTTTCCTATTTATCACTACCTTGGTCGGGATCACGATAGTAGGTGGGGTTTGGTATTGGCCACCACCAAACAACATTAATTATGAGGGAAAATAAACAGTACATGCAAAACCCTAATCACAGACATGCACAACCCCAATCATAGACATGCACAAAACCTAGGTCATCTCAAGTCAACAACCCATGATTCCCATAACCCCAAGTTGTGAGTGCTTAGCTACTCATGACTAAGATAAAACAAACAAAAATGCACATAATAGACATAGTTGAGAGTTTCACCAATAACAATGAAGGAAATTGGCACCACAAGTTGCAAACCCACAAGCTTGATTGATCAACAATGACTACAAAGGAAGATTTGCAATTCCCCAAATGGGTTTACCAAAAAAGAATAATAATCTACTCTAAAAACCAATGAAAAGCTTCAAAATGTGATGGAGAAATATCTACTGTTCGAACTCCCCCTCTAAAACCTAACTTAAATTACTTATAGTATTTACAAAAAACCCTAGGAATTATGCAGAAAAAACCGCTGGCATATGATAAATTTTGTAGTTATGACATGTATACTGGACTAAGAGTCGTAGTCGATGTCTCATATCAGGTTCTTTGCATCTTGGACTGAACAGGTACGACCTATAGGTATGAGTCGTTACTTGAGCTACGACTCATGTGTTGGTCTGGTAGTCTTGGTCTTCAATTATTGGTCTAATATTTTGGCCCTCTGGTTATTGCTACGAGTCTACTTATATGAATTGCAGTGTGTATTATGACTCATAGGCTGGGCTCGTAGAGGTGACCTTTACTTGGAAGATTTCTGATTTTTAGTCTCTGATTCCTGCTATGACACCACCCTGCGAGTCGTAGCTTGAGCTATGACTCATAGGTTGGCTTATACGGCCTGTACTTCAATAAAATCTACAATGTTTCTTCAAAATTATATCAACCTAACGTTTCCGCAACATTAAAATAAAAATACATCAAAACACAAAAAGATAGCTTTAAGAACTCACAAAATCCCTTGTTTTAGGCACAAAATATGTTGTACTTAGACAACACATCAATAAGCATTTCTAACACTAAACTAATAATTTTTCATGAGTTTTATCTTTATTTTTTTTCCTTAAATTTATGAATTCAAACAAACAAAATTGGGAATTTTTAGACCATGACTTTCAAACTTTAAGTGCTAATTTCTAATCTACTTAAACATGATTTTAATGAGATTTTCACCCATAAACTCCATTTTTTATTGTAGAACATGGTATTAAAGTTATTTTTCAGATTCAGGAACTTCAGATTTTTGTCCTAAATTTTACTATTTTTCCCCTAAGCCTAACTTATGCCAATACAAAGTATCAACTTCACCTCTTGATGCATAGTGACTATCACTGATAGTGACTAACTATCTAGTGATCCTTTGGAGACTTATGTTGATTGAAAACTTGCATGACTTGGATTTCAACATCAAGGTAGGTTCAGCTAATCTTTTATATAGGATTTGAGTTATTGATCATGTTCATGTGAGCATTATGAGATTTAGATGGATAATTGGCTAATTTAGTTGATGTGTTAGAATAATGATGGAAAAGTGGTTTCGGTTGAGCCGAATAGTAATATAGTTTTGATCTATCGCTGAATTGGGATGCTATATGATAGAATGATGATGACTTGAGATCAAATGCAACATATTAAAATGGGAGTTGTGAGACTATTTGAGATGAGTTAGGTCAGGTATTATTGATATGTTTGCACAATTAGGATGTGTGAGGTCCTATATTATTGATATGCTTGTATTTTGGAATGAGTTAGGTCTGGTATCATTGATATTCTTATATTATTTGGATGAGTAGGTCCGATATTATTGATGTTCTTACATACCTAGGATGAGTAAGGTCTGAAGCTTTTACACTCTTGACTATTGATATAATTATGATAATCTAAAACATGATAACGGTTTGGGCTTTAGCCATGACACTTGATATTACTCCTTGGGTACCTATGATTATTATGAGTTTCATGCATCGGTATTCCTATTGTAATAATATTCTACATGTTCCATGCATGTTTGAGTTGCATCATTGATTTACATCTATTATAGTGTTGCTTGTGTCATCTCTTGACCCAGGTAGGAGGTGATGAGTTATTAAATCACAACACATTTGATACTTAAAATTTGGAATATTGTGTGTTCTCAATGCAATGTTAGTAGATTTGATTTGTTTTTATGTTTATTTTGCAGGATTATAGGGTTGGCATAATTTTTTGGCTAACTATGTAGAACTTGCTGAAGTAGAGGATTCTCAAGACCTTTTATAGGCCGTAGATATGGTTTCGTGTACAATTCCAGTGAAGGCTGATTTTTCTAATGTTACTTCTATGAATATACAGATGAACCGCATAAGATTTTACAATCCATTGACTTGGTGTCGTACGCTGAAGATAAAATAGTGGGGAGTTGCTGAAAAATCATCGGATGAAACCCCTTATAAGTATTAGAACTTTAGACAAGCCGTAAAAGGTTGTCATAGAAGTCAGCCCCACATTTAAAGAAGCATCCACAAAAGCTCGATTACAGGCTGTAAAATATTATACAGCCCGTAGAAACTGTTGTAGAGTCTGCCGACCTAGTTCTCCTAATCCATTTTTTTTGTATATTAAAGACTATAAATAGGGTTTTTAGGTTGTTTTTCATAAGAAACGTGACAGAATAGTAGAGAATAATAGAGAGCTTGAGAGAAACACTTGTAAAACTTTATTTTGTCTTTTAATTTCAATCTTGTGATTCTTGGTGAAGGGTTTAGATTCCTTGTGTTTAGTTCTCTTGTGTAAGTGCTCAATTATTTTATTTAATTTCATAAGTCTTGCATTTACACTGATCACAAGTATATAAATCCATAACTAAGGCTTTGAGAACCATGAAGTACTAACAAGGTAAAATCGAATAAACTGTAATTATTAAAAAAGTGTGCATGTATATATTAATTAATTCTATTTGATTTGAATGCTTTTTAAAGGTGGCCAATGTTAGAACTCTCCTAGTATTACTGACTAGACCAAAGTAGTAATGAATATAAAAAAAAAATTAATTATTGGATTTGGTTGATGTTTCACATCTAATCAACTGAAATGGGCTAAGGGGAGATTGTATTGGAACAATAGGTAAGGGTTAGTAATGTCATGCTACAGGGTTATGAAACGCAAAAAGCCCCAAAAATATGCTTCAGAAATGTCCATAATCATAGTTTCTATATATCTCAAAGTATATTTGTGATATCAAAAATCTGACTTTATATTCGTGATCAGGGGGAAAAATTGAGTGGGAGATAGTTATAACCTCAATTTTAGAGGACTCGTAGTGAAAAATGATGTTCAAATAATTTCAATTTCCAGTGGCAATCCGCGCCCTGGCTGCGATGTGGCAAGAGCGCGGATTAGTATTAATTTTTCCTCAAAATTATGTTCCAGCTAAAGGATCTTGGGTTTATATCCCCATGCCCGCTTATGCGTATAAACATGTATACCTAGCATTTTTTCAACTCTATATCACTCAAGACCCTCTCTAATACTTAAACAAATATTTCATCGAATTTCAAGTGTCCCGAGCTTAATTCCAGATTTTAAGAATTATATTCAAGCTTTAAGTCTCATTCAAGTGTCTCAAGAAAACCTAAGTTTGAGGTGTGTGGGTTTCATCCATTGGGTCCTTTCATCCATGGAGCCCAATCTCTCTTTTTATGAAAAGTACATGTTTCCAAGTTGTATTTTCTATGGGCATCTTTTATTATGGATTTTGATTACAATTATGTTGGGGTTTCATGAAATGTTGATAGAGTAGGCATGTTTGTCTATTTCAAGATTAACTATGAAATGGTTTGTCTATTGAGACTCTGCATGTTTTGAGCTATGAAACTATGATCTATTATGAGATTTAATGATGGGTTTCAATACATCTTACATGAGGGTTTTACTATGTGTTGGTGGGTTGATTTAGATTGAGTTTTCTCATATTATTTCAAAATTGAATTGCATGATTTTGAACAAGCATTACACACTCACTAAGTGTTTGATAAAATGTCTTGACAAGGATTCCGAAGTGATTGATGGTCTATTACATGGTTTATAAGTCAAGTGACTGTATGATGATTAAGGGATTGTATGTTTGCACTAGATTTATGAAAACTATTATAATGTCACAAGTTGACCACAACTTGTTGGGGGGAGACATGCCCGACCACCTTGTTGAGTGGTGACATGCCTCAAGCACCTTGTCGTGGGGTGATATGCCCGTACTACCATGTTGAGGGGTAGATACCTTGGCCACCTTGTCAGGGGGTGACATGCCCGTACTACTATGTTGAGGGGTAGATACCTCGACCACCTCACCGAGGGGGTGACATGCCACGGATTCCAAGTAGTAGTTGCTTGGTCTATGATTATCATCTCTTCCCACACATGTAAGCTATATTTTCAAGTTATATGATTTACAAGTATGTTTTACCTCAAGCATCGATCATGCATGCCATATTGATATTATACATATTCATTGCTTATGATTATGCATTTTGAATATGTTGGCTATATCTTGTTGCATTACACCCTACATACTTAGTACATTCAAATGTACTAAAGCATACTCTGTGCCTATATGATGTTACCATGTAGGAACCGGAACAACTCTCGATCATCCTCCACATTGCTAGTTTTGACATTTCAGAAGCTAAGCTTTGGTGAGTCCTCAAGTGCAAGGACACTAGCTATGCTACTCTCACTATTTAATGTCTCTTTCTGTTGAACATTTGATACTATGAAGGTGATCCCAGAAAGTTTCTTGGCCTATGCTCCAATCTGTGTTAGAGGTGTTGTTAGAACAATTGATGTACTTATACTTTGAGCTTTGACTCTTTTATGCTTTATAAATATCAAGACTTCCCTTGGTCTCGCTTCACTTATTTATATCTCTTGTTGTTGTTTATTTTGCTTCTGCAATCGAGAATGTGTGAATGATATGCTAAGAGGCTTGTTTGGGGTCTCTTCGTGTTCTCATTCATCGTGTCACGTATAGCACCTAAGCTTGGGTTTTGATAGGATAGAAAAAATCACGTAGTGAAATTTGCCTCTCCCCTGGGCCAAATTGTTTGGTGAACTTAACTTACAATTCTATATGCTAGACAATGGAAAAAAATTGATTATGTGGTAATACTGAGTTATGGAATCATGGGAACACAATACCTTAGTTACTCTTCATTCTAATTTAATACTTGTCTTAGTTTAGAATTACTTTTCATAGTTGTTATAACCCCCACCCCCCTTTTAAGGGGATGAGCAGGTTAATCAACCCAAATTGTCTTGAATTCATCTAAGTCTACCATATTGCCTATGGGATCGACTCTAACCTCGATTAGGTTATGTATGTTGGAAATGATTGCTTTATCCTAAAAAAGGAGGTGTAGCTTGGGAAACATCATGATTTTGGCGCAATTGCCGCAGAATACGGCTAAACTTGTTTAATTCAAGTAGTTTGAGAATTAATCCTTATTTCTTTCATTTTATTTTTTTCATTATTTTTGTTCTATTTCAGGGTGCAGGTGTAGTGTATGCTTGATGTTACCCAAGCTACAACTTCTTTTTAAGGCTAAAACAATCATTGTTAACATATATAACCTAACGAAGGTTAGGGTTGAATCCTATAGGGAATATGGTAGACTTAGAAGAATTCAATTGCAATTCAAATTGATTAACCAACTTATCTCTGCAAACAAATAGGGGTAGGGATTTATAATAACCATTTAAATTAATTCTAAGCTAAGGAACGTCTTAAACCAATATGAAGAGGAACTAGGGTATTGTGTTTCCCATGATTCCCTAACGCAGTATGACCAGATAATCAAATTCTTTTTCAGTGTGTAGCATGTGGAATGGTAAGATAAGTTCACCAAAAGCTTTTGCCCAGGCTAGAGGTGAATTTCACTATGTGATTTGGTTTATCCCACAGTGTGACATTACTAACCCATACTTATTGTCCCAGTACAACCTCCCCTTGGCCCAGTTCGATTTATTAGATGAGAAACATTGATCAAATCCTGTTAATAGATCTATTTTCTTATTCATTTTTACCTTGATCCAGTCAGTAACATTAGGCGGGTTCTAATGTTGGCCACCATTAGAAAATAGTTAATATGAAAATAATTAATTAATATATACATACATACACACTTTTCAAGAATTATGAATTATCTGATTTTTTCTTGTTAGTTCTTCATGGTTCCCACAACCCTAGTCGTGGATTTAGCTATTCATGATCAGTGTAAATGCAAGACCTAGGAATTTGAATAACATAATTGAGCACTTACACAAGACAATTTAGCTCAAGAAATTCAGCTCTTTTATGAGAATCGCAAGAATAAACTTAGAAGATGAAAATTAAAGGTTTACAAGTGTTTCTCAAACTCTCTAATGTTATTCTACTATTCACTCTTCGTCCCTTGTGGAAAATAACCTAAAAACCCTATTTATAGTCTTTAGAATACAAAACCAAAATGAATTAGGACAATTGGGCCGGTAGGCTCTACGAGGTACTCTACGGGTCGTATAGCAGCTTATGACTCGTGATCGGGCTTTCATGAACTATTACTTCAATTTTGGAACTTTCTTCTACGATACCCCTCTATGACCCATATAAGATTCTATGGGCAGTAGAGGGTTTTGTCTGATGGAATTTCAATATGTCCCCACCTTCTGACCCTCTAGGTACGATACTAAGTCTACGACTCATCTGCATGTTCGTACACTCAATTTTGGAAATATACCTTTCAATGGAATATAACATGAAACCCCTTTTAATGCTCATAAACAATCTTATGGATCATTACTTTCAGCAACTTCTACATACTTTATCCAAAAATAGTGTCAACCCTAAAATCCTACAAAATAAACATAAAACTACATCAAACATACTAATATTGCATTGCGATCACCCAAAATTCCGAGTTTTAAACATCAAAAGTGTTGTATATTGATAGTAAATCAACACCCTCACCTTAAAATTGTCCTTTTTCTTCAAGTGACAAACTCATCTACATAAGCAGCACAGTAACACATAGACCTCAATCTAATGACATATATCACATCAAACTTAAGCACAGATACCCACACCATCTTCAAAACATAATCAGATAACTATCCAGCAAACCAACACAAGTTAATGCATGGGACTATGCAACTATGACAAGCGAGGTAATCATCAGAAATCCATAATCAGTGAATGAGTCTAATGTTAACAATGCAATTTAAGTGCCCTCACAGAAAGAAGTCACACATCTCACTCATAATGATGTTTTCTTGTATAACCTTGGCACTATGCAAAATCACTCACTCTCATGAACGAAATCCATATATCATGCTCAATACCATATACTTTCCTCTACACTAATGACTAAGACCTTTGACTAGTTGCACTAGGATCACTTTAGGACTTTACAAGCTTGTAACGTAGGCTCAGGGGGATTTGGTGTGATGTTTTGGGAAAATAATTACTAAAGGACCTCCTTGACGATGCTTTTTTCTAAACTTTTGCCCTATAAACACTGTTACTTGTCACTCCATTCTTCCTTTCCCCTATTTCAAAGCATTTCTGGGTGCTTTGTTCTCATTTTTCAACTTTTTGCCTTGTATTTACACTTCAGTTTTTCTCTTTACTTCATGGCTAAGGAATCACTCATTTTTCTTGCACCTAGCACACAGTTTCCCTCCTTTTCCACGTATTACTAATTTTTCCTCTCGCTTTTTATTTTACCCTTCAACCACCCTCAACAGTGGCTTTTGACCTGAGTTGAGGAGCATAATATCCATCCTTGGAACTAGGGGCCACTTTTGGTAGCAACCCTCAACTTAGACTTTTTGCCTCAGTCAAGGTGCACAATGTTCAAGGAAGAACTAGGGCTAATTTCAGGATTTTACATCTAATAAGGCTAGGTTACTTAGGGTTTTACAAATAAAAGGTATATGTCAGACTCAAACATTAGGATCAAGGGATATTTCACACATTTATTTTTTATTTAGGCTAACTGCACTTTTATGAACAATGGCCAAAGATCCTTTCAAAACCAACTAAACTATTGTCTAAGTCAGAGTAACATGGCAACTTTTGAATTGATATAAAATCAATTAATTTGGGAAATTAAGCTCGTACTCACATGGCACTTATTGTACTATCAACAAAGAGTCTCAGGTCATGCTTTTCATCTCAATCTTATCCTCACTTATCAGAACAGGCGTTGGTATCTAGATGAACTGTTCAAAAGTTTGATAGGCATCATTTTTCACCAAAAACATAAAACACATATATGCACAAATAATTAGTACTATATGCTACCAATACTATCTACACATCCTAAACATGCCGGTTCAATGGAAATTAAATATCCATGGGGAAAAAGAATACAAGCAACAAAACCTTTAGGATTTAATATTTTGGATAGTTATATGCGAAGACTACTCAGGCTTCACTAATGCTTATAGCTACCCAAAGCCCATCGAAAAGAGGTGGATAATCCTTAATGCACAAAAAATGCAAAATAAATATCAAGGTCAAAAAAGGACATACCTTGGCAATAAGCAATGGTGTGTGGCTAATTTTTGCCACCCTTAACCTGTGTGGCCTCCTCAATAGTAGAACCATGACTAGAGGGGACAACATCCATTACCCTCTCAAGTTCATGAGCCTGTCATATCTCCGTCTCCTACCTCGATTGCATCAAGACAAGCTCTAGCTCCTCCTATTCTGTTAGCACATATGCAACTACAATGTATTCTGATCATCATCAGTTTGGGGCCTCTTCCCATGGGAAGAATGTGAAAGCTCTTCAGGAGAAAATAAGTCCACCATCAGCACTGGGGGTGCAGTGTGTGGGAATACCACCGGTACGACTAGGGATGCGGTCATGTCAACTTGGAGCTGTTGGATCTCCATCTATAGGGCCTTAATATTTACTGATTATGCTCTACTCAGGCTCTGATGGAACCTCAACTTGAAGGCATCAACGCGAGCATCCACAGCGGAAAGTCGGTCCTTAATGGTAGTGACTGTGTATTCCTGCATGCATCCCTCAAACTTACAATCACCTGGCAGAGCCATGGACTTATCCGCTAAGATAACTGAGTCAATTGAGACTCAGTGTTGGCATGTTGCTACTCCATGGCCTGAATGGATATCGCAGACACGTAAGCCATTCTTGTAGGTGCTTTTTGTATTGGAGTGACCTATGTTATAGGAGTAGTATTCGGCCCCCTCTCCATATAAGTTCCAGTCTATAAGGGCTTGTCCGTTGTAGTAGTAGTAGTGGTGGTGATGGGTGGAACCTCAGAAGGTGGCTCTAGCGCAAACATCTCGGGCATAGGAGCTGGCTAGTTCAGTGCTCATTGAAGTGCCACCAGGTTCTTCTCAGCAATAATGAGGATTGATCCAAAGTATGTTGGACCTCAATCACTAATTGTACCTAATATAGACTATCCATCCCCGACTCTAAACAAAGTCTGTAGATTAAGCATGGAAAGGAGAAGGAGGTTGACCTCTTCAAGGGCGACTTCGTATAGGATGGAGGTAGACCTCTTCAATGCTGCCTCATGGATCTGATTAGCGATGAGGCTGGCCCAATCTATCTCAAAGCCAACTAAGATGTTGACAACTAGTACTGCATGCTCTAGTATCAATGTATTTTCTATAAGTGTTGTCTTGATCTATGACCTCACAATGATCCACCAAAACATGGCGAGGAAGCTATAGAAAGCCTTCACAATGGCCTAAGAAGGTGTGTAAACCAAAGGGTCCGAGCCCTACTCAGCAATCTGCGTTATAACTTATCTCATCAAGCCAACTCTGGACTCTCATCAGACCCTCGTCCCTAGTCTGTCCCAATCTGCAGTCATACTTTACTGTGGATCTACGGGCTTAGAACTTAGGCCTGAATGACATGCGGTAGATGGTGGTCTCCGAGATGTCCAACTGCGGGCCCTTTATTCTAGTGTCTGTCAGTCTGGGCTTCTTCCCCTTGGGAAGCGTATCGAGAACTATGGTGGCTTATGATGCATAGAACTCCCATACCATGGTAAGGAATAACCTCCCTAGTGTTGTGGTCATCCACTTGAACCGTATCTTCTAATGGTGTGCCCAGATTGGGGGTAATATCTAATCCAAAGGAGATGATCTAGGGATCCTCATAAATTGAGCGGGATGGTTTGCCGCGCTCACTACTTTGTACGGCTTCTGTATAGATGTTCGTATGCCCACAACACACCACCGTCTCATGAAAGCCTCTAGAGGTGATGGTATGTCTGCAGTGGTGCAGCAGAAGACTCTGTATCTGACTCATCATTAGATCTTGACTCTGAGTCTGACTTTTCTCTAGACGGAGTCATCTGAATAGAGATTCTATAGTTATTACCTCCCTCGTCAGACCGGGGAGTATGAACACCAATAGCCTAGGTTTGGGTCTGCCCAAGTCTGGTGGAAACCTATGTGTGGGGTCTATCAGCATCTGAGTCCAGTCGGATGCTGAGCTCCTGGAGTGATCCACTAACCACTGGGGTCTCCTCTCCCCCCGGGTCTCATCGCTAAGCCTTTTCTAAATGGCTCGAATGTCCCCATGTCCCGGCTTTGGGGCCTAGTACCTAAAACATACACATTTACACAACATGGTTAGCCCCACAAGTCAATAAACGAAATAAGTAAATACATCAGACTTGATTACAAAGGGGTTTACAAGAGCACCTCTACGGGCAATAATGAAAACTATGAAACATGGAAGGCTCTTGTAGAAACAGTGTCCACAATTTTTCTTTACAGGAGTGGTATATACAATACTAGGTACAACTCGTTGAAGGATTTATAAGTTGTAGACTGAATAATAAATGATTCCCGTGTCTAAACTTTTGTAGACAAGTATCCACGAAACCTATCTATGAGCCATAAAATAATCCAATACAAGTAGAAGAACTCGTTCGGTAGGTTCTCAAAAACTTCAAGCCACTAGAAATTCATATGAGGGGTAATTACGGCTCATAGAAAGTTTCACTGGCTGTAAAATACCCTCATAGACAAGAAAACACAGTGGCCTAAATTTCTAAGTCCGTCAATATGAACCCTATATGAGCTTTTCAACTTACTTTATCAGCATCGAAGAAATACACACACCCCACATGACATTTATGAAAACATCCAATACCCTACATAGAAATTGAAATTATCACATATACCCCATCAAAAGTCATTCAGCATGCTTTACCAAACCTGTCAACCCTATTTGAATGAATTAGCATTAAAATCACAAAACAAATGCCATCAAATATCGAATTCTCAATGCACATAATCAATTTAATTCAAAGGTTATGTAATCAAATAGTTTTCAAACACATCATTCAAAACATATGGACAAGGCCAACATACCAATTTCTATCCTAAACATATATTGACACATTGGCAATTATACACTTCAACTTTCAAACACAATAATAACGCTAATGGGTTCAGAATCTTGAATTACTGTACTAGTCATTTTAGGTTCAACCTAATCACACAATATTTTGCAAATAAAAGGGTGTTTTAAGTACCAAAAACATACCAAATTTGGTTACCAAATTGTAGGAAATAATGGAGGAAGTGGGACTGTGAAAACCTAGGGCCGCCGGAAAAAGTAGCTGAAAAATGGTGGGGGTGATCATCGCCGATGATCAAAAACATGAAGGGGGGTTTGACTACAAATTAGGGGGAAATAAGGTCAAATATTTGACCCCATTATTTATATATTAACCAGGTAGGTCAAAACTCATAGGTCCAGACTCTGCGAAACCCCAATTACGGGTCATAGAGTGTTTTATGCCTCAATTATCATGGTTTCATAGAAGGTCCAAAACACTACTTTTGAAGACTCGGTTTTATGGACCAGTCTACGATTTGTAGATCAAAATATGACTCATAGAGTTGGTCGTAGAATCCTCAACACTTAGTCAAAAAATCAAAAAACCTACCTAGGGTCCACGAGCCCCATTCATGACCATAGATTTATCTACAGGCCATACAATTGGCTCATGGACTTGAGTACTTACATTTTTCTCACTGGAAGTGTCTACAGTGTAGTGTGTGAGTAATAGATTGATATATAGCTCGTAAAACTAACTGTAGAGGCACTTGTTACTGCATTAGCCAAGGATGGCTAACTTAGTCACATACTTGCACACTCTTCGCAGAACATACTTTAACCTTATACAGAACCGGCTCAATGTCCAATGTTACAACCAAAATGTGAGAAAGTAAACTACCTATGAGTCCAAAAGCTAAAACAAAGCTAAAACTACAACTATTGCATCAAAGACCTTGGGTTGCCTCCCAATTAGCTCCTGATTTACTGATACGACATGACTTGGACAACTTGGTTACTGAGACTTCACCAAGTGTCCAAATTTCCTTCTTCAGATCATTTGGCCTCTTCATTGACTAACACATATTGATGATAACTTATTTATCATTCAATATAAACCTAGTTGACCACCTTCTATATCCACTAATGCCCGACTAGTGGCTAGGAATGACTTTCCCAAGATTATTGGGAAATCGAAGTAGACTTGGTAATCTAGGATCACAAAGTCTACGGGGAATATGAATTTCTCAACTTTAACAAGAACATTAAAAAGTATCCCCACAGGCTTCTTCCCGTACGATCATCCATCAACAACTGCATGCTCGTCGAAGTACGGGTTACCAAGCCGTCAAATTTATGCTAGCACAAAGATAATACAATGCCCTTGTGAATTCTACATCTCCATTATACAAGGTATGGTAAAAGTGTCTGGATCTTCTTTCTTCTACACCAATGACTTCGTAGCAATTGCTTTGTAATGTTGAAGCTCTTTGGAGAGCTCTTGATTAATAATGCACTACTTCGTAACTAGGTCCTTTATGAACTTCGCATATCCTGACATCTTCTCCAAATCCTTGATGAGAGGGATCTTGATAGAGAGTTGTTTCAGCATAGAGAGAAAGTGCTTGAACTTTCCCTCCTCCTCCTTCTTTTTAATTCAATAGAGGGAAGGGAGGAGGAGGCCAAGGAATAGGCTTCAGCTTCTGCGGTGCCTCCACAGTATCACTCACCCCATCCTTGCCACAATCAACTTTGGTATCCTATACTTAATCTCAAATGTCTTCTTTCGAATATGATCCTCACCTATGGCATGGGAGGATAAACAGTACTTTTACCACCATGAGTAGTAGCTGCCAGGCACTGCCCTTCATACTTTGGGTTCTGAATTATGTTGGTAGGCAATGTACCTCTTTGACGCTAGTTGAGTTAAGTTGACACTTGACTAAATAGTTGCTTAAGGTATTTGATAGCAAGAAAATGAGACTCAATTTTCTAATTTATTCTAGAGATGTCAGATTTCATCCCCCTTAGAGTCTCATCCTGTGTTTTAGCTTTCTTCAACAGGCGGTCAAATATCTCCTCAACTCTAGACTACTAGAACCAGTATCGTGGTTGTGTGGTGGCACATAAGGACCATTTCTATAGCCATCTCTGCAGCCCCTATCTGTATCTTGGCCCCACTTCCTGTCATGGTAACCTCCACGATTCTCTCTAAAAGCTCCATATCAATTATAGTTCCGACTTTGTCTTCCTTGGTCTTTGTGCTAATAGTCCTGATTAGACCCTTTAGTAATGGTTTGGAAACCATGCATTTGATTAGCAATGAAGCAAGTGTCCTCTTCATAATAGGGATCCTCATACATGGCTGCTCACGGAGGCTGATGAATAACTATATTAACTAGTTCCCGATTCTTTTTCATTATCACCTCTATATTGATATGTATTCATGCAAGCCCTTGCATAATCTCTTTATTTATTTTATCTTGCTCTGAACAAATACTGACAGTGCATGAATTTTGGTAGATAATCAAATTCTTTTCTAGTGTATAGCATGTAGAACAGCAAGTTAAGTTCACCAAACCCTTTGGCCTAGGGGAGAGATGAATTTCACTATGTGATTTGGTATATCCCTGCAGTGTATCATTACTAACCATTACCTATTTTCCCAGTACAACCTCCCCTTGGCCCAGTTCGTTGATTAGACGAGAAACATCGATTGAATCTTTTTAATTAATCTCTTTTCCTATTCATTACTACCTTGATAATGTCAGTAACACTAGGCATGTTGTAATGTTTTCCACTATTAGAAGGCATTCAATATGAAGAGAATTAATTAATACATATATGCACAATCTTCAAGAATTACAAATTATCCGATTTTATCTTGTTAGTTCTTCATAGTTCCAACAACCCTAGTTGTGGATTTAGCTACTCATGATCAACGTAAATGCAAGACTTATGAATTTGAATAAGATAATTGAGCACTTACACAACAGAAACAAGATCAAGAAATTCAACTCTTTACAGAGAAAAACAAGATCGAAATTAGAAGATAAATAATAAAGTTTTATGAGTGCTTCTCAGAATATCTAATGTTTCTCTACTATTTTCTCTTCGTCCTCTATAAAAAATAACCTAAAAACCTATTTATAGTATTTAAAATACAAAACCAAAATGAATTAGGACAACTTGGACAACAGGCTTTACGAGATACTCTATGAGTCGTATAGTGGTTTATGGTTCGTGATCGAGTTTTCACAAACTACTACTTCAATTCTTGAACTATCTTCTACGACACCCCTCTACAACCCATATGAGATTCTATGGCCCATAACGGGTTTTGTCTGATGGAATTTCAACAAATCCCCACCTTCTGATACTCAGGTTATGATACCAAGTCTACGACTTGTAAATTCTTCTACTCCTCTTCTGCATGTTCATAAAATCAACTTTAGAAATACACCCTTTATTGGAATTTCACATGAAACCCCCTTTATGGCTTGTATAATATTCTATGGCTCATAAAAGGTCTCGTGGATCACCCTGAAATCTTGCAAAACAAATATCAAAACACATCAAACCTACTAACATCACATTGAGACACACAAAATTCCCAAGTTTTAAGCATCAAAAGTGTTGTATTT